>VXBW01002840.1:346439-444690 GCA_013400375.1 Thinocorus orbignyianus | reverse complement strand
TTTTTTTTTTTTTTTTGTGGAATGCAGGATAATTGAATGAGAGATTTTACCTGCACTTCGTCCCTTTGGGTCAGGCTGTATCCTAGACATGGAAGCAGGTTCTTCCAGCCTCACATAGGGTAGGACTGGGAACACCGTCTCTGACAGGAAGCCAACCTCAAGTACCCCACTGGGAGGTCAGCACTTTGTCTTGCACTTTGCTAATTAGCCAACATTTCTTCCGTATGCTTTGATGACAATAGGTTCTTTAGCTGTCCAGCCTCTCAATTCAAGCTATAACCTTCTGGACAAAATGTTTAATACCATTGCTCTTGCCAAAAATTCAATTGCATCCATTGATGCATCAGAAACAAAAGCGTTACCTAATGAATTTTTCCTTCACAGTGGCTTCATCTTTCCTCCTTGACTAATTTTTCAAGGTTGTTGGACCACTGCCTGCTATATCAGCACCTGCCTTTTAAGTCACCAACACCTTGACTATTCTTTTTGAGCCCTGGAGCTTCTGATCTAGGCAGTAATAAAGCTCTCCCAGTTGGTTTCTGGTTTATTTTTTTTTTTTTTAATTATTAATCGTTTGAAATGACTCACACAAAAAGATGGACACCAGCCTGAGTTTCAGTCTAACTGAAAAAAAGGAAACAGATCTCTGCTGTTCAGTTGTAGTCTACCTGAAGACAGGTATATGCTTTCTGGGAAAATTAAAACCAATGAAGTGTAACAGGTCTCACAACAACTGGGAACTGATAAGCAAAGCAGTTGGGCATCTGCCCAAATTTAACAGCATCACCACCTAAAGTCACAAATACAGCTAACTATCTCCTCAAATCAAATCTTCCTTTTTTCTAACAAATCAAGTACCAGTATAAAGGTCTGACCTAATTGCTCTCATGAATATAACTCTAAAGTCTTGATTAAACCAAATACATCTTTCTAGTGTTGTTGCACTGTGCATTCTGGCTTGACACTAAAATGAGATGTACATCTGTTTGTAAGCCAATTGGCCTGGCTTGGCTCTCTTGAGAAAGACTCCTCAGTTTCATCTCAGATGAAGACAAGAAAACTGATTAAGATACAAAACTGAGATTTCTAAGGAATATAGGCGGGTTTGGAAAGAAATCAAATAGCAGATGACGTACTTCATGATGAAGGTTTTGATGACCATTACCTCTGTGTCGTTATTTGAATCCTGTTGAGCATTTGAGCTGTGAGACTGACTTCCAGCTTGTGTTCTGGGAGGTAACACAAGAAGTAGCTCAGAACCTGACCTTCCCTGAACCCCTGAATACTAACGGCACTGGTATGACATTTAAATAGATTAAATAAGTCTCTGCTGTAAGCAAGAATTTCCCATTTATCCAGCATATGCTGTCATAATTCTGAAGTGTCAATGTTTGATCTGGATCATTCTTCAGCTGACGACAGACGGGCAATTCCCTGTGCAGCACACTGTACACAGGCACTCTGTGCAGCTCACACTTGGAACAGTCTATTCACCACGTACTTTCATAAGGTAAAAACCCAGGAGGCTAACTGTATGTAAAACAATGCAATAACCCCACAACAAACCTTAAAATAACATTGTTATTTCTACCTTAACTGAGAGGGGTGTCAGGCCACTGACCTGACTTTTAAGAGCACTACCTTTGAGCTCTCCAGTAGGCAAGACTATGGAATCACACTTGTAACCTGTAAATTTTACACTGCTGATTAAATTGGTATCTCCACTCCCCATCCTAACCCTCTGTTACTTATATTTATGTTTTAAAAATAACAAGTAAAATTAAGGTGTTCTTAGTAGCACTAAACAGTTGATGTAGTACTTGAGGTGTTTCTTTGAGAGTTCCACCTTTAAGAACTCTTCAGCAGCACAAGTCTTCCTTTAATTCCCAATGACAGCTATTTTCGTTTTTCAGCATAATACTGTTTTTTAAATATCAAAGTAATTTCTGGGCTCAGGAAAATGTCATTAAGGACTGCCCTTTCCTATTCACCTCCCTCTCTGATGAGATCAGAATGTGCACAGGCAAAGCCCTTGCTGTTCCTGACCACAAATCAATATTTACTGCAGCAGAGTAGGGAAGGAAAGGAGGAACAGAGGATCAAACAAGGGACTGGAACACAGAAGACAATAAAAGCTCTGCTTCTACTGAGAGTTCTTCTTCTTCATCCCTATTCTTTCAGATGCTGCTTGTTAAGAGCAAGTGAACGACAACTGCTAATGTCTTAGTTCTGTTGCCATAAAAACTTCAGAAAACTAAACATTGCTATTTGCTATTCAGTTCACCTATAAAATTGGTCCCTTTGCTTTTCTACAATTCAGAGCATGGGCTTGCAGAGATCTCAACATTTCAGAAACACAGCAGAAAAGGCATTTTTATGATTGCTTTTATAATTGTTTTACGCTCCTTTACAGTTTGATCCCAGCTATAATTAAAGGGGGGGAAAAATACAGCTAGAGTGTCAACAATGACTCTTGCGTTCCAAAAATCAACATTTCAAGTCAAAGGCTGGAACTCATCTATCCTTCCATGGATGATAATAGGTTAAACTACATTCAATGATCAAGATTCTGAGTTAAGTGTTGTACTCAGTGCAACTATACCAGTGTACTACAGCTGAAGTCTTACTCTACAAAAGCATGCCTAAATGAAGCCCAAAGGCCTTGGATCTGTCACTCACACCATCAACCAGGAGAGAAGACAGTGTGAATACAGATGTGGTCTATATCTGGTTAATGGAAGCACTGACACTAATGACCCTATCACCATTTCCACTCTACTGATCTCAACAGAAGTAATTAAAATGAGGATGAAGTTTTATTTATTGTGAACGTATGTCCAACTGATTGTAAGTATGGATTACATAAGTGAATTGTAGTTGCAATGTCTTCTGAAAGTTCATATTATTCTTTCCCGGTACCTTTTCTTTGGATTCTGATGGAAAATTAATGGGATTCATCCCATAAATTTATGACCCACAGATGATTTCAAGCCATGAAATCTCATTACTATTCTGTACAAATCTATCACTGAAGTCTAGACGCTGCAACTTTTGTGAACTTTCCCCATTTTATTTATTTTGCTAAACCTTTACCATGCTACTTGACTTCCCGTACTCTTGCAAACAATTCATCCTGAAACAGTAAAGCTGATTTTCTTATAAGAATCCACAAGAAATATGTATGTTCTCATTTTAAAAGAGAGCTCAACCTATCTACTGTAAGATCATTTTGCTAAGTTAATACTTTAGTAATTTTCTATTCATTTTATTTTTCTTTTGGGCCATTTACTTTTTTTTTAATCTTTTTTAATAATAATTAACCTTTTAAACCTTTTAGTCTTTCTTCTGTATTCTGACTAATGAAAATCCACAAACTCACTACTTATAATCTGTATCTATTTAAATTGTTGGTTGCTTATTTTGCATTTCTCAAACCAATTATTCAAATGACTTCCAAACTCCTTTTATCTTCCGCTATCATTCTAGAATCAGCCTTATTGTCAACATTATTGGTGCCAGTAATGACTACATTATTCGTTCAAAAAAGTACCCTTGAACCAGACAAATCAGTACATTAGCAAGCAATGTAAGTCAGTTCCTAATATCCCCTTTTTCATGTCCAGTTCCTTAAGATACTGTTATCATCTGTTTTGTCCTTTAACAAATTGCAGTCACCTGAATATTAGAATATCTTGTCAAAAGCTTAGCAGGAAGAAGTGATAAAATCTTGCCTAATATTGACTTCTGTTAATAATAGATATCTCTTATGTGCTTTATTAATGATCCTGACTATGATTTTTACCCCATTATATTCTGAAATGCAGACGTCACAAATGAGTATCTCCATGAGGTGAGGACCAGCACAGCTAAAGCACTGAAATGTAATTTCACTGGTCCAGCCCTTGCGCTACGGCGTCTTTTCTCAGTTCAGGGTCTAACTAACCCACTGCTTCTGAGTTTTTCCTCACTAAATACCACAAGCTCAGATGTGCACACACACAGACAGAGTGAGATGCAGGTAGAGAAGCATGCCATTACCATAGTCCTCTTGTTCACCTTTTAGTGTTCCCTAGGCAGAACCTTACATTTCAGATTACAGCCTCCACTTTTATCTTTTGCATTTTCTAGGTAAAAGTGCAGGTTCTGGGATCTCAGCATTTTTATGTTCTTTCAGCACCCACAAGCCTGACTTCTGACACTGGCAAGCTTAACTTGCGTGCACTAGCCAGTGCTCATATAGCAAAGTACCTTAATTCAGAATGAAGAAAATAACTGCAAATGAATCCTCGAGTAGGAAACAATTTATAAGGAGGCCTCAAGTATAAAGTGGCAACTCATTTTCTGCATGAGGTAATTAGCTGTCTGAAATATTTCACCTCTACCCACAGAATCTATTTTTTCTTGGCCTTTCTAGAGCCTACCATGTCAGCACTGTAATTTAATGCAGTTTCAAATCTTTTGTGACCCAGGGCTCCAGAACCCACTAGAGTAGCTGCCTGTGCCTGCTTCGTAGGATTCAAAAGTCTTGCTAACCTTACAGTTTCAATATTGAAGATTTACCTTGATTATCACTTTTTTCCCCTTAATTTTGCAAAATATCTTTAATAAAAGTACTCCTCCTGTTAGCCAGCAAGTCAGTCTGTGCTGTGCCCATAAAAGCATATGTTATATACATATGTAAGAATAGAAAAACAGTTTCTGCCTGCTCCAATTTCACTGCACCCGTCACAGTTGCATCCTAGTTCTCACCTTTGCACATCAGCAGAGAAACCTGAAACACTTGTGTGCGTTCTCCTTCTCTGGCAGGATAAACAAACAGACCAAACACATTAATTTTAATGAGGACCTCAAGGTTTTTCTGTAAAATAACTCTCCAGAATATTTAATAGCTGAGATAAACACTCAAATTAAGGTAAGGAGGTTGTAAGAATTCAGATTTCTTGAATACTGTCCCTGCAGATATCACGCCTATCATTAAAAAACGGTACCCACTGAAAACAGAGGAAACAAACAAGTGACAGTATAGATGGTGGGGAGAAAGACCTGAGTGAAGTGAAAGATTTGTGTAGGAGCACAGAGGACAAGCCAGACGCCTGCAGGCACATGAGGCAAAGGAGGCATTTCTTTGAGGATCTTCAGCCTCTATTGCTCCAGCCACAGACACCTCCGAGACCCAGCCAGAAGCCACTTGCCTTCAAGCATAGCAAACGCAGCAGGTCTCTTTAGCATTCAGAAAGAGATGGAGACTGGCAGCTGAAGATTCCTCAATAGAAAAAGGGAGTTCTAAGCTATTTTTAAACTTAATCTCTACAGAACTTAAGAGCCGCTTCTTTCCTGTAATCAATTATTGCTGCAAAATCTATCCATGTTTCTGGCATTAACACAGTGGATACACTAAGAGAATCTAACACTCAGGTCAGTGCATTAAAGAAACATCTGATGAAACTTGAAGATCAGTGCAGTCTTCAGAGCAGCTGAATATGTGGAAAAGCCCTTCCTTTGTGGCTGTGATTTTTTATCACATGGAACAGTCCTGCATACAGGGACCGCTGGGACAGAGATCATCCTCAACGCTTCTCAGATCAAGACACTGATTCAGCAAAACATGTCAGTGGGCATTTCACTTTAAATGCATAAACAGTCCCACTGATTTTGGTGAGACTGCTGCATACTTTGTCAGGAAGTCTAATGATAGGACCAGGGATAATGGTTTTAAATTGGAAGAGGGGAGATTTAGATTAGGTATTAGGAAGAAGTTCTTTACAGTGAGGGTGGTGAGACACTGGAACAAGTTGCTCAGAGAATCGGTGGCTGCCCCATCCCTGGAAGCGTTCAAGGCCAGGCTGGATGGGGCTTTGAGCAACCTGCTCTGGTGAGAGGCGTCCTTGCCAATGGCAGGGGGTTGGAACTTGATGATCTTTAAGGTCCCATCCAACTCTAACCATTCTATGATTCTATACATAGGTAAACATTTTGATTTTTGAATATTTACATTTATCTTCTAACGAACCACCTTAGAAACCTGAAAGGAGCAAGACATTGCTCTCAAGGGTGGTACAACCAATGCAATCAGATGTTCTTTAGGTTGACATTGACCATGAGATGTGACAGCACAAAGATAACCTACAGGGTTTTTGTTCTTCTTTTTTTAACTCCCTGAAATCCTAATTTAGTAATACTAGTTAACCAACTGACAAAGAAAGCAACTATGTCCATTTACACTGTTGAGACAAAATTATTTTCAAGGAGCAAATTCTTACCACAGCATGTTCAGGGCAAGTAACTTTAATGAAAAGACAAAAACTTCTGAGATATATTCATTTATTCAGAATCTCCAGAAAGAGCCCATTTTAACTCCATGTTGTTACTTCTTTGGGTCAACTTGCACTTTTGAGGTTGGCTGATCTCCTGCACAGAATAAACCATGCATCATCAGAAGGAGTTATAAAATAAGTTGAGAATATTCAGAAATGCCTCCTTTTACATGATATACAATGATGCAAAAGTGAGGCAAAATGCCAAAGCCAAAACAGAATAAAAATAGCCAACAATTTTTTAATCTACAGAGCTTTTTACCTCCACTACCAGCTGAACCATCTGTTCTGCAGTTGTTCAGGTCTGCAAAAACAAGAGCGTGTAAGCGAAAACACGTTGAGTCTTTTAAAGCTTAGACAGTCTGCTGGGTAAAGGAGTTTCTTTCTATATTTGAAAATAACAATAAATTTTTGGTCCTCAACAACGTAAACAAAATAAGTCTGCAAGCCAAATTTAAGATGAAGATACAAGGTTTGATGGCTGAATGCAGCTTCAAAGAAAAGTCTGATCTTTCTTCACCCCCTGAGTGCATGACAGAAGAAATATGCTGCTGACCCTGTCCTGCACGTCCTCTCGCACCTCCCTCTTTTAATCCACTGCTGGGTCCTCTGTCACCTGCTGTCCCATGCTCCATGGGTGCTCCTTGTGGGAGAGCAAAGATAGGGCGGTGACTGCAGCACTGATCTTGTATCTTGAGTCTGGTTTTGCACTTCCTCAACATAAACTTCCTCAATAACCTTCCAAAGTTCTGTTTACTCAGTCCCTGCCTCGGTTTCCCCAGGCTGAGATGATAAAGGCACTGAAGACTCACGTGAGCACTCAGCTACAGGGTGGATGACAACCATAAAGGTACCCTAGATAGAAAGATAGATAATCTCTTCTGGGACTATGCAGACGAGTAAAAAATTCACAAGCTTGGATAAGACCACATTCACCCTCAAAATAATCCTTTTTACTAGATCAATAGAACCACTTTACAGGCAAAGGGAGCACTCAGTGAGGTGTCACACCCAACCATTAGCTGGTGCAGTGTCAGGGCAATGCAGATAGACACAGAAGATGCTACAGCTCCAGATCTAGGAACGTATTTTACCTGAACAGGAGTAACTACATGAACCAATCCATGGTAGCTGGGCTTTACACAGACCTATTCAGATACACTTTTAGTGGGGTTTTAGGCCATGCATAGGGACAATTTGCCATGGACTCCAGTGTCAGTGCAGCAATCGTGCTCTGAAACACTGCTTTACATACTTATTGCCACCTTTGGGCTTCTAAATACCAGTCCAAATCCAGCCTTTGAGTTTTCCCATCTGAACCTTCTGTTGACAGAACAGACTAGATGTTCAATAATGATGCTACGACTCAGTAAACCATCAAGTTAGGTTTGGTCAACAGAGTACATCTGACAATGTGTTCAAATACTATAAAACGGTCTTAAATATGTATCATATTTTAAGAAACAGGGTCAATGACCTGAAACCGAGAGATTGTGTGACATAAAATGAATCTAATTTATTTTCTTGACCTAGCATATTTGCCACAGATTATAGTTTTAATAGTTTTGCTGAAGCTCTTGGGCTATGTACTCTACAGTCTCGAAGATGACGTAAATAGGACATTGTGCATGTTTCTGCTTTACGACTAAAGCTAAAGGCACATCCCTAAACCTCGGGGAAAACAGAAAAGCTTTTTGAAGCAAAAGCACAAATTAATGAAGGATGAAGTCCAACTAGTACATCGCTTTACCCTTCAACTTTCACAGTAACTTCCATATTTCCTATTTTTCTGTATCTTGTCACAAAAAAAAAAAAAAAAAAAAAAAGGAAAAAATAGAGCTGTCCACTCTTAACATAAGCAACTGAGTTCTGCATCAATCTGACAAGCAATCTGTCTGCCAATCATCACTTCTTCCACTTCCTTCTTCTTTCAGCAATATACATCCCTGACCCCATGGGCAACGCCTCACTCAACAACTGACAGTACCATATGCTATTTCTGAACCGTCATCACTGCAACACAAACAGTAACTTCCGCTGAGTCCAATCAATTTTCCAAAGCGACTTTAAAATTCTCAAAGCCAAGCTGGTAAGACAGATAAAGCACATTCATGATATATGATTTCATTTTGTCCCTTGATTATTCAGTAAGTCTGCAAAAGACAGTCACTCTCCAGTTCCTAAAATCATCTTTCTTGAGATTTCATTTAATATAAATAATATCCATTAACAATGCATATTTTGCTTTACTTGTGGGGTGATGCTCTGTAACTCATTCATTATTTATATTCTTTTAATACGCTGTAGACAGTTGCTACAACTGTACTGGTTTCACCACTCTAAAATCTCTTCAAAAGAAATGCTGAGACTTTTTATTTCCCTTTAAGGGATTCTGGGTAGAATTAATAATACACATTAATAATTCAAATTTTCTTTTTGCCTGTTGGTGGATGAGCAGTTTTCACAGTGGCTGAACAGTTTTCACACAGTATTACCAATCTACATTAATAATGCAGTTTTTTTTTTTCCTCTTTCTAGCTGGTTGATGGGCAGGTTGCTTATGAAATAACACGCTTTGATAATAGGTAGTTTTGCTTTACAGTGACTCAAAACCAGGAGGGACTCACTGTGTGTTGTAAATATTCACTAAAAATAATATCTATCAATCTACTATGGTCTTATTATGACGAGAACTGAAAGAATACACCTACCGAGCACTTCTTTCAAGTTTCTTCAGTAATTTCGAAATAAATACTGGAAATTCTCCTACTGATCAGTGGTGGAAATTTCTATCCCCACCTACTGGTAGGAATACAATCTAAAATCATTTCACAGCCATGACAGAGAAAAGAAGGGAAAAGATCAGTGATAATCATTACATCGCTCTTATTTCTTAACTTCCTGAGAGGATCCTAAAGGTTACAAATAGAGCCCAAGAGGACCCAGGGATCCAGAGGGGCCCTTCTGCAAGGAGGGGATTTACACACAACCCAAGGGCACTCCGAGCCCTAAAATCCTTTCTTCGTAATTCTATCAATAACCCCTTTCCATCCTTCCTCCCCTCTGACCCCTTTTTCTGGTTTACAAGAAGGCTGGTTAAAAGTATTTCCCGTACTTAACAGTTTCCTGGCTATTTTCTGTGCAGCATAATTGGGGAGCACGTTGTTATAAAAGCACGTGAGAGATTTAGCTATTGATTCTCTCTAAAGCTAGTTTATCAGATGGGAGACAGATACTCATTTCCCAGTCACCTCAGGGCCCAGAGCTCTTCTAGTGCATTAACAATTGCGAGTTTGAAACTATCCACTGAAAGAAGATACCAATATATCATCCTATATGTCTAAAATACAGTAATCTTAATTGCTCCTTAATTGCATAATCTTTACAGTTGCTGGAAATGGACAAACTATTTGAAGGCATAAATGCAGTCAAAAAAAAAGGACAAAACAAGAAAACAAGAATAAACAAGAAAGAGAAGAAAATAGTTTTATCTGCCTTTGCAGTTTAACTTGAATTTATTTTTAGTTAATGATAACAGACTCAAAAAAAATCCGAGCACTGAGCAACACCAGAAGTGTCATTTGAAACAGAGTTAAACACACTTTCGCTATCATTAATCATGGCAAAAGTGACAGAAGAAAAATGAGCTGGCTTGGTATATCTAATATATTAATTCTCCCTGCAGATTGGCTCAATGCATGAGCAAGTAAAAACAGGTAAACTTTTGGAACAAGAGAGGAATGTCAGTATGAGGCTTTCTGTTAGTGAGAAATAGTATGATTTTTTTCCTTCAAGAAAGCTACAAAAGTTAAAAAATCCAAAGACTGTTTTTCAATATGGTTGAATAATTACAATTAAAAAAAAAAAAGTAGCTGTTGCCTGCAAAGGATTGATTCACTTTGCTGGAGATCTGGGCAACTTTTTCCCTTACAGTTACCCTGAAGCTGTGACTTTTCCCCCCAGATTGTTTAATGTTATTCCTGCTTCTAAGCTATATTTACCAAAAAAACAAACAAAACAAAACAAAAAAAAAACCCAACCCAAAAAACAACCAAACAAAAAAACCACAAAACAACCTTTATTTATTGTTTTATATTTTTCTGAGTAAAACTGGTAAAATTACAGCCATTCAACATGCTCCCTCTTACTGGTGAAACAAATGCAAGGTAAGTAGAGGAAAGGAAAGGTAAGGGAATCTTTCTTTAATTCAAGCAAAATTCAAGGGGGATAATTTCAGATCTGAACTTGTGCTTCCTCTTTATTTCCTGCTCTGTTCTAGCAGTTCTATTGCACATATGGAGCCCTTCCTAAAAATACCAAATGGAGACCTACTTACAAAACTGGTGACTTTGTTGATGCGATGAAGAAACATTACTGTGCAACTTCAGGAATCCAAAAATAGTGAATTAGAACTTTACCATCAAGTTCAAAGTTGATCCAAAGGCAAAATGGAAACAAAAGCAAAATGAGGAAGTTAAATACAGTGTAAGGATTGCATTCTGTCTGCTGGAAACAGAAAAAGTTCTTACTCATCTGATCAAAGTCTTTATATATAGTTATTTTACTGTAAGAGATCATCGAATGATGAGCTCCTGGCAAAATCAGGGGATAGATAATAACTTCAATTCACAGACCATTCTATCCCAACTTATTCATCTAATCCATCTGCAGCTTGGTTCTTCCTTTCCCAGCCTGTTTTTCAGGCTGCAGGTTATAGAAACTATTTTACTGCTACATTAGAAGTGCTAAAAACAGGATGATAAAAGAGAGGCAGAAGCATATTCCAAATCCACAAACTATAATAACAATAAAAATACTCAAATTAGTAAAATTCTGAAAACCTTAGGGGACAGTTGTAGCTGAATCTTCAGATTCACATTTTTGGGTGGTGTACTGGTGCTATCATGTTCTAGCACTATTAAATAGACTATTTGATGATTTATTTGGGATCGAACATGTTTGCTAATTAGGCACAGCAATGGCAGCAACGTTTGGTGGGAAAAAGATAGAATCAAAAGAGCTCTGGATAAAGGTAGGAAATAAACACCACACATTCAGGCACCGTATCAGAAGCAGTGATAGGAATGTACTAAGCAAAATATTTAGCAAATAACACAGGACCACATTTTCAGTTGTTAGGAAAACCAAATTAGGTCACATTGACATTACAGACAGGGACGTGAGAAAGTAGGGAAAGATGCACTGTGGACTCCATGCAATTCCAGTAGCACCTACATTTTACAACCCAACGCATTAAGAGAGACAGCTACTTTCAGGTTGATTTACAGCAAGCCTACAGCCCATCTGCTTTGGAGAGCCAAGACACTAAAGATAATTTCAAAATTAAACAGAAATATAAACATTGATCAGGGACAATTTTTTCTCTTTTAACCTGACAAAATTTTTTTGCATCCCATCTGCTAAGTGGTAAAGAAAATAGAGAAAAGTAGATTAAAATAATTTGTTGATTTAGTTTAACAATTCTTTAAGCTATCAGGTCAGGAATCAGTAGAAAAAAAAAATCAATTTTACAGGGATTAATTTCATTATTTTTGAGTATTATTGAGTAAAGCTCTGTAGTTGTTCCTCTGGTGAGAGAAAAATGTCACCCATTATGCCAGTGGCTTTTTGAAAACACCTACTCCAGTGCAGAACTACACTGTTCTCAGGGATAGCTCAAGAACTACTGTGTCTCAAATACATCTCTCTGAATCATAATTTTCTTCCTGTTGGCTTGATACTGAGGGAAAACATTAATAAATCTGGTGTCACGATTTTTTTTGTTTCTCCAAATCATTTGAGTGAGAAAATGCTGACGTTATCAAGCCAAAACTTTCTGCCAGAATGACAATTCTGGCAAATTTCTCAGACTTCCTATGTAGAACAACTTCTCAGTTTGGGAATCACACTAATTATAGCAGCCATAAGAATGGCAATGTTCTTGGACAACCAAAGCAAGACACTCCTATTAATTAAGGATACTTATCTCATTTTAAATATCAGGGGTATTTTTTCCTGAGATTTCAGTCTCTCATTCTGATTTATAGAATTGTTTGAGGATTGTTACTGACTTGAAGGAGTCAGTAACTGACTGCCAAGGAGGTTATAATTCCAGGAAATTCAAGGAAATCATAATGTACTAAATGAGAAAGTGAGATTTGCTGAAAAGAAGTCCTTATTGCAATGGGCTGGCGTGGGGCCTCAGCCCACAGAGATCCACCTGAAGTACCATATATGAGTTTCCAGACTTAATATACATTCTATGTGTTGTAGTACATTAGATAGAAAATTTGAAAAGTGAAACTGCCTTGCTGTGTCAGAACTGGTTCAGATTATGCATATTTTATCATATTTTTCTTGTCCCCATTTCCATAGGGTGGTCAATCACGTTTTTCTTTAGTCACATGTAATGGAAAGGACTGCCAGCTGCACAGAATATGTATAAAACTAGTTTAAGATGTAGTATCTTGACATTTGCTGTGGTCAAACTGCAAATAAGAATTGCCATCAGCTTCTAAGGCCCAACCTTCAATTTGACCACAGAAACTTATTCTTCCTTTTATACTTCTTCTGGAATAAATTATTTATCTGAAAATGCTGACTGACATGACATAGGTAGGTAAACTTTTGTGTTTTCAATCAGCAGCAGAACCTAATTTATTTCTCAATGTCAACTTTCCGGATAAAATATTATGTATTAATCCTCAGAAACAGAAAACCTGCATAATTTTGAGCCATTGACCACTTCAATATGAATTGAAAAACAGATGGATTGCTGCAATTTAGCTCTGGACCTGACCTTTTCTGTCTGTGAGAAAGCTGCTGTGAATCCTGGATATAGGTTCAGGTTTGTCTAGTGAAGAGCAGAAGTATGAAAGCTGGTTCCAATAAAATTGCAATTCTCCGGACTCGATACCTGTTCTATATAATCAAAGTCTAATGACTGTGGGGGAAAAAATATTGCAGATGTAGGTAATTCTTTTTTTTTTCCCCTCTTATTTAATTTTCTGTGGGTCAAAATACAGTGTGAAAGCTCATTTTTATGCTCTTCAAACTGATGAGACATCAAGAATGGAAACTCCACATCACCATCTCCAAATTATGAGTCTAGCAGGTTTGGGTATCAATCAATATGTGAACACTAAGGCAGCTACTGGTCATGTTGGAAAAGAATCAGCTTGCAAAAGGAGTCCTTCACCACAAAATGCTTAATAGCAAGAAAAGCTTATAAATCTTCATTCATAGTTATCAAATCACTGTAAAACTGTTGGCTTTAAAAGTCCCAAATAAATGTTAATTTAACCTTTTGGCACTTCACAAATACTTATCTTCTTTGGTATTTCATGTTTCCCCATTTATTCACTAGCTATTACACAACTCAGAAAAAAAACCCCATACATATATCTTTGCCAATTAAGAAATATATTTGAAAAATTGCTCGCTAGAAAAGATTTTTGCCTAAGATGAGATTAGTCATGTACTAAGTTATTTATTTGCCTGTATAACCATAGAGGAACAATCATTTTATTGTAATTCTTCTTTAAATGGAGTTTCTGTCAACAGCCAAGAATAGAGAAAAAACACTTTGTTTTAATAAGGTCATGATGCTTGTTAAGTAATTTGCATATTGAAGGTTAAATTCTTATCGCTATACAGAAAAATGTATTTTTGTCTTTCCTTGAAAACTGGAAAAAGCGCAAACAAGGGTTTCAAGAATGATAAACAAAAGACATTTATGTGTACTTTTTGACATTTGTAATTGTTCACTTCATACTTTACTTTTGTGCCCACTCAATGCAAGGTAACAACTGCTTTAAAATAATTCCCATTTATCTCTTTCAATTGGCTTTTAATAGATGCATCTATAGGTATAGCAATTACCTAGGCAAGTAAAAACGCTATGCCACAGCCTAAAGTTGTAACCATCAGCACAAGATGTTAATTAGAGAAAGAGGGGACAGACGATGACAGTGTGTCAAGAATGTTTCTATTAAAAAATCACTTAAATAGAAAATTGAAAGAATCATTACATAGTCTGGTACAGACTTCAAGTCTAAATCCTGCAAGGATCTCTTCCACGAAAGCAGTCAACCAGACATTGAGTTGGGCTGGCAAAATATCATCCGAAGCCTGTGAGGGACCTCTCTGCCCTTCTCCTTAGCTCAGCAGAGACAGATGCTTTCTTCTCCTTCTACCATTATTTCCTTGTATAACTATTTATACTGAAGCCTGTAGTAAAGGCAAATGTGCAAAACAGATTGTGATGATTTCACGAGTCACCTGGTACATAGACTTTAACACACAGAAAGATAACCTAAGGACATGAGCCATCAGTATCTTCCATTTAGAGTGCATCTATGGATAACTTGTAAAATAGGATTTTGGACTTTGACTGTTCAAAATATTTCCCTCCTAAGGACCATTATTGACTAATATATCAAAGAATACAGTTCCCCTAATGATGCATCAGTGCAATACATCATTACAAATGTACTACCATCCTGATGATATATTACTCAATAACATGGTAGCAGCTGGAAAGAACTTCCACTGAATCAGATGATGCAAGTTTAATCCTGCTTGCTTTACTTACATAGTTAAGAACAAGAAGGAAGAGATGTTAACAGGCAGGTCAAGAAAGCAAGTTCAACTACTAAAAGTTACTAATTGTCTTAATAGAAATTGACAACTGTGATATCTTAGTTTGGGAAGGTAAATGGTACTTTTCAATCTTCTTTAAAATATGTTTTAAGTTTTTGTGTTAGCTTCGAAAAAAAGTTTAAATAACTGGAATTAATATTTAATCTTAAAGCAACACAACTCTGCCTGGATGTTATACCACATTTTGCAATTGGAAGAAAGACATTTTCCCACTGCCACTCACTGTTAGATTAGATACCGCTTGGATTACAGAGTATCTCTGAAAAGAGATGTTGGCTACACAGGTTGCAAAGATGACAGAAAGCAAAGGGGAAAAAAATAAAGCTGATATATCAAAAAGAGTTTTGTGATTCCGGCAGGAGAGGAGATGGGAAAGACTACTGAAATTTTCCAAGGAGAATTGTGGTATGTACCCAGAGGAAGTAGAAAATGGGAGCAGCCATCAAAAGAAACAGAGAGGATGGATGATTTGGACAGACTGTGAATGTCACTGTGAAACACTTTTAGTCTGAAGTGACGATCAGCATCATAAAAACAGAGGCAGCTGAAGTTGCAAACCATGCACTGAAAAAAAGAAATATAAAGGTATATAAGACCTGAGGATTTAGAAGGACTTCTTATTGAGGCACTTAATAGGTAGAAGAGCTTGTGTTGGCAAAGGAGAAACAAAAGGTTAGGCAGCATTACAACTGCTTTTTTCAGACAGATTGTTCTGATGTGATCCAGACCTGACTACATAGGATGATGTTTATAGAAAAATCTATTTGTAACAGCAATAGCTTCATGGTTGAATGAATGAAACGGTATTTTCTGTACTTAAGTGAAACTGAGATGTAGTACAATGTAACAGGGAAACTGAGTTCTGCAAGGGCCTTTAAAGTAGAAAAAGAAAAGAAATAAGAAGAGAGGGCAACAAACTTTGCCTATGAGGGTCATTTTGATTTTGGGATTTTCATTTTCTTTACTGCTATGGAAAATGATCCTGTGCCAAATTTTATAGTTGTGGTATCCCTGAATCAGAAATATAGGCTTATTGGAATCTGTCAAGTGCAGCACAGAAGACTTGGATTTCATTCAAAAAGCAATCTAATCATGGTGCTCAGATAAAAAACCAAAAACACGAGATCAAAAGACAGGCACATCCAATGATGAACTTAAGTTTACTGGATGTTTCAATTGAAAATAAACACCTGGAGCTAGAGACAGAGCAGGCCAGAAATACTTCACAGAATATCCAGCCCACACAGGAAACCAAAGGAAAATAAAAAAAGTCAGCTGAAATGTACCTCAAGCCATGCCATGAAGACATCAGCAGATATGTGTCCCTGCATGCTGCTAAATCAACACTTGTTCAGAAGTCTAAACCACAACCTGAGTTTGAAGACAGCTCAAGTAGTGACTGTAAGCATGTCACAGAGAAGAAAAAAGTGACAACAGAGGCCTGGTGTCATCATACAACACATTCTGAGGTTCTACTCACTTGTTCTACCACCTATTGTGAGCAAATCGCACCAAGCACAGCCAGAGCAAGACAGAAACACCGACCTCACAGCCCTGAAGCAAGAAGCAAGCAAGTCTCAGGGCTTTATTTCCGATCCTGAAGAAAGGTTTGTCTACAAGCATTTCATATCACACAAAATCCAAAGTGGCAACTAAATCCTAAGAGTCCACACTGCTCTTCCCTTGCCCTACATTGCCTTTTCGTCTTGTCCTCTCACTTTCCAGTACTCCCACTACTTCTGATCATTGCTAACACTCCAGAAAGGACTGCTGAATTGCTCAGGAAAAGACATTGATCTCCTGTAATTTATATGGATCAGCATTCTTCTAATTTTTAAAAAAGACATATCAGGGTTACTAATTGGAACAGCGTATTTACCAAATCAATTCCAAGGTGATTGGAAGTGCTTCAGGATTGCAGTTCAAGAAACGTGTATTGGTATTTAGCAAGACTATTTCCCTATTGATGAAGAAAAAGTAATTTTGGGGAGTACTTTGACCAGCAATTTATTCAAGTCATTGCAAATATTTATTGAATAAAGACTTTGCAGTTCAGTAGAATGAGGAAATGGAGGAAATGGAGGTTCTCAGCATAAAAATAAAGCATATAAAGTAGGGAAATAAAATAAGGGAACTACTTAATTTTTTTGATCATTATGGTTGGACTAGATGATCTTAAAGATCCCTTCCAACCTAGACAATTCTATGATTCTGTAGATGCTGCTAATAGAGAATTTGCAGAAGATTTCAAGACACAAACAAGTAGTTTATAAATATGTTCATCTGATAAATCACAGACTGTAGGGGAGCTGCTATCCTAGCCTCAGTACCTGGGCACATTGCTGCAAAAAAATAAACACTCTACCTGAGTACCAGAAAAAACATGTTTCGCCCAGGGTAAAAATGTTTTGCAACCTAGGTATAGCCAAATCGCATTTTAACCATGTTACTTAATCATCCCTATTTCTATGTTTAAAATGCAACCTGGCTCAGGGGCAGCGTTATAACGTGGTACCCATCAACACTAATAGACTAAATCCCATTATCTGTTTCAAGCGATGACAGTGCTCTAACTGGATTTCGTACAAGAGCAGAACCCCAGATGTTAAGAGAGAAAATGTTTGTGTGAACACAAATATAGAACCACATTACCTGATGAATGGCACAGACAGACTGGTGGGAAAAAAAAGAATAAAAAATATATATATATATATATATATATATATACACTTTCTCTGCTTCACCTAACTAGTTTATTTTCAAAAGGAAAAAAGGGTGGCAGGTCATCAGATGATTCCTATTTGTACTTTTTAAAAAAGCTGTATATGCTATGGAAGGATAAAACAGGTTAAAAAAAAATAATTTCCAGGGATAAATTCAAATATTCTTGTATTTAGACAAGGTCAGAAGTAGTGGCAAACAGCAAAATGTTAGACAGAAAATAAGCATCTAAAGGAAAGCTTCTGGGTCAGCACGTTGCAATTATGCAGTATACAAACAAAGCAGAGAAGTGTTTGGTTTCCAGAATGACTACTTTTAACAATAACACAAAAAATAGTAAAATGCCACAGAACCACCAGATACACCATGATTGAGTAGATTTGGTTTATGGGTGGATATAGACAGCCCAGTGCTGGCAAAAGCAAGGTAATAATCTGGGTACCAGAAATAAACATGGAAATCGTTGTTGAATACAGAAATCATATGGGAGATCTTGTGATGATTACAAATAATAAAACCATCTGTCCAGTATAAGAGACACTACACCGGGCAAACATGGGAACGAAGAGTAAATCATGGAAAGGAACTCTGGCAATGGCAAAGATGCTACTGAAAGCTCATCTGGCAAATTATGTGCCATTCTGATTACCACACAAAGTCATTGGAGATAACAAGCAGGTGCAGGTCAGAGCTATCAATTCACACAGAATTTTGGGGCAGTTTTAGCTACGCGGACACATTTGCCAGACTCAGTTTGCTCAGTCTTAGAACAATGGAATCTAAGTGCCAGCAGGAATTTTTACAGCAACCAATTAAACCTATGCATGCCAAGAGGTGAAAGACGAAAAAAAAAGGAACAGCATTCACAGAAATTAAAAGGTATCCTTACACAAAAGTTGTTCTTAGTCTTGTACAGAGATCTTTCCCCTATTTTAATTAGGTTCCTTGAATATATTTCCAACAGTATTTTCACCTCAAAAATGTATGGGCCTATACATAGAGATGGACACATAGAGAGATGAATTTCCAGAGAGACACAGCTTTCCAGGGATTGAACCTCCACCTTACTTTGTCTGTAAAAAGCAGCTCAATCAGACAAGAAACCCAGAACTGGATCTTCCTCTACTGCACACTCCTCCTGGCTTGAGTAACTTGCGAAGAGTTGTACTGGAGTCCATCTACCTAAGGTCCTATTGCTGACTGGCCAACAGCAGGCAAAGATAGAAGAATACAGACCATGGCAATCTTATTCTATGGTTTAAAAATAGCAGATTACTAGGTGATAGGATTGGGATGAATTTTGTCAGAGATAAGGATTACAGTGTCTGCATTCTGAAAAGGATATATTTTATACAATATCTGCTCCAAATCTTCTTAAACTTTAATGAAAAAAAGGAACTTATGTGCACATACTACTGCTGCAAGCTTGAAGTGTATTTCTTCTCAGGTTTTCTGGAATTTTAAGGTTGAATCATTGGGTTTGTTTTGGGGTTTTGGGTTTTTTTGTTTTGTTTTGTTTTGGGGTTTTTTTTTCAATTTATTGCTGCATTCTATTTCCAGCAAGGGTTGTAGCCTTGGAACAGAACAGCCAGAGACCTTGGAACTGAGTATCTCCGGTAAGAAGACTTAATCAATTTTACCCATCACATTTGAAATTTGGTTTCATCCATGTGCTTAGCAACAACTTCACAGTTTCAATAATACATACAAAATAAAAAGTAGGATGCACACCTATAAAAAGGAACCACACAATAAATTAGGTGAAAAAGATAAGTAAGTGTTGCTTATTCTGTCTTTTGTATTTATGTTTGACTTAGATGATGGCAATGACTATTGAGAAGATGGAACAGCTGAAATTACTTTAAAGAGCTAGCTGAGAATGGCAATGAAGATGCATCTTTATTTCTGCTAGTGTTGGATTTCTGTTAATAATACTATCTCTGTAAAAGCACAAAGATGCTACCTAATGCATTAAGAAAAAAGAAATCTAATCATAGTACTATAAGTAATTGCTTTTAAATCTGCATAAATACAATAAAAATAATAATATATGATCTTCCTATTATACTTAAAGAAACTGCAGCATTTCCACTGACTTTCAACAAACTGGCTTTCAGTCTGAAGAGGCGATCCTGAAACCAGCTCACCTTTGTAGCAAATGAGAGATCCAAGGATACAAGAAAGATACAAGGACACAAGAAGCCTATAAAAGAGAAGATACTAAAAATGGCCTGGGCAGTTACCAACAGGAACACAGAGACAACTGCCTGGGCTGACAAGCGGTAAAGCAGGCCAATGGTTGAAATGTCACTTTTTATAAGTTCTCTACCTCTCCTGAAATGCTATCTATACACAGAGACATATAAATGGTTCTTGTTCTCTTCTAATAACCCTTTTTAACACAGTAAGCACCAATTTGTATGTAATAACAACAAAAAGATGAAAACATAACTGATTACAAGCTGTTTCTAACAACGTTCATATTTCTTTGAATTTCTTTGAAAATTTTAGCACAATTATGGTTATTTTTAATTATTTGGGGTAATTCACACATTATATAGGAAGTGAAAGCACTCTTAAATCTGCAGAAGGCTTCACTGTACCTATTCATATCATAGTAGAGTAAGAAGCTTTAAAAGTTTCCATTTTGCTTGCTTTTTAAATTTATGGTGTGAACAATCCTGGATAAGATTTACAAGTTTGACAACTATCACTAAGAACAACCTGAAAACTGGATCTTTCAGAGAAGTTCACAAGACCCATGCTCTGAAGAAAAAGGAAAAGAAAAAAAAAAAGAATTAAAAAAAAAAGGAACGTGGGAGAGAAATTGCCTAAAAGCCACAGCTTCAAAACACAAAAGCTGACGTAAAAAGTTCAGAAGAAAACTTTACAATAGTATCATCTTACTTGTAAAAAAAAACAACACAATTTTCAATATTCCTTGCTCGATTATAAAGTAGTGGAATCTCAGGACAGTCTTTCATGGAATGACATTGAACAGTATTTTCATAGTTGAAAGAATCAGGTAAATTCACTGCTTTGGAATTTATGAGAAGCGGCTAAACTCTATCATTCCTATTAGAAGAGTGTCTCTTTATTCTCTAGGGAGGGATTTGAACTCCAAGGAGCAACACGCCTGTAATCCAGCTGGCTGCAAAAGACATATTACTACGGATTATAGTGCAACTTAGAAAAAATTGGCTACTCTCTTTTAGGGAAAAATAATCTTTTCTCCCTAAAAGAGTAATTTTCAATTACAAAGGTGTACAGAATTCCCTCCCCTTCATTCCAGTGTTGTCTTCCAAACAGTTCTACTAAAGAAAACAAACATATTTCCAGGCAGCAAACGTGGGCTTCCAACAGTTTGGCAGAAAAACTGAAAATCAAGCAAAACCGCAAGATATAGCCTGTACAGTAATAGGAACCTGTAAAGATGGAAACCCTTTAAGTGCTCACAGAGCTTAAGTCAGAGCTCCCGCTGCATCCAAAGCCATACAACCTGGGATGTTTTTTAAAAATAATAAACTGTTGTTCCCTGCATAAATTTATCACGTCAGGAGTTTCTTATTTGAACTCCCAATGCAATGTCATCAGGGTGAGTGCTGGTCTATCTGGGTGGACTTAAGTCAAGAAATGCCGGCACAGTGGGATTCCCATTACAGCTGAATCTACGGACTTGCTGCAAGACAAAATAGTTGAAAATATAACCTAAACTTCAACAATATGTACAGATATTGCATATCACTGTAAAAACAGCTTGAAACAGAATTAGCTGGTGACAGAAAAGTCAAAAAAATAACATGGTCGTGACATAACAAGTATTAGTATTTTGCTTCAGAGTCAGGTAGTTTCAACCAGCAAATTATCAACAAGATGTAATGACATTTGCAATCTCTGTTAAGAGATGAGGGGAGATATCAAAGAGAAAGAATGGAGTGTTTTAGAGAGAAAATTATGTCATATGGAAAGTGCTTGAAGGTGCTCGACCCAACCAATGGAAGCATCCTAAAGAAGAGCTTGCTAATTTAGGAAATGTAGCACAACTGATACGCACTGATATGCAACTGATATGCTGCAAGTGCAGCATCAACACTTATTTTTCATCTGCCTGTTCTCCTTTGTAATGGAAGGAGTGTATTTTTGGGATGGTCTTTATGAAGGCATTTTCCCCCAGCACTCCCAAATCTCAGAACTGTTTAGTATCCCTCCAATCCCATATTTCTCTCCAAAGAACACAAGAAGAACTTAACTGAATCAAAACGACTGAAGGGAAGGTGAAGGTTGCAGTCTGGTCTACGTGTCTTTAAATCAATTAAAGAATAAAAACTATGAATCCAAATGCTAACTTTGTACTCTATAACCTCCTCAGCTGTACACGTAAACTATAGCATAACCTTGCATTAACAATGAAATCAGACAATTTGATACCTTTTTAATAATTTATGCCAAATATATTTGGGTTAGGAAGGACAGTATTCATTTATCGATCACGATGCATTATCTCCAACCTGGAAATTTCTAAGCAGCTTTCATCTCCTGTGCAATTCTAAATAATTCAGAATGTAATTTCAGTTGGGTTATTTTGTTTGTATTTTTTCCTATTAAATTTGTATCTTTTAATCAAAAGAAAAGCTGAGAAGCCTATAGCAGAGGGTCAAACATCCATCTCATATTACTCAAAAAGTCCCAAAGAAATCATCTCGACAAGTCCCACGAGTGCAGATACTGCTGTCTAATTCTTAGTTTTTAGAATACCCACCTCTGTGCCCACTGTATTTGTAGTTACATGTATATTTAATAATTATTATAATAACAGTAGCAAATAACTTTGAGTTGTTGAAAGGACATATTCACATTACAATTTCTTAAAAGTTGTTTGCTCATTTTGCCTTAAGATTGGAACAATTCATCTCTGCTAATTCTCAGCATGAAAACAGAAATTTTGTTCGGCTTTCTAAGTCGAAAAGTAAATTTAAATATGCAAGAAATGATTACTAATTTGTACCACGGATCTGCATTCACTCCAAAGGTGAATTCTTGAGCAAGGTACTGACAAACTATGCAGCTTAGAGATTTACAGGCTTATCTGGGGAATATTTTAATATTAATGAATTTCCAGCAAGGTTAGATTTTTATTTCCTCTATCTATAATTAGTGGGGGGAAGATAGAATAAGAACAAACAGATGCCATGGTGACACTGAAAAAATAAGAAAGAAAAGAGATAAATGGAATAAACAGCCTCAGAGAAGTTAATTAAGAGCGCTCTACAGTTCCCAAAGCTTCTGAATGGTCAGTTCAAGATATAATATTATCATAAAGGGATTATTGTAGTGTTCTACAGATCAGCGGTCAAGGATTATATCAGATTTTAGGGAGAAAAGTTGTATTACGTGAAACAAATTAAGAGGAGTATGTTTTCATCATTACAATACGAGAAGGCACAGGGACAAATTCCAAAGTCATCCATCAGTGGATGTAAATGAATCACCTTACAATAACTAATAGTTTCCTTTAGGACTTCTCAGATCATCAACTAAAGTGACGTTTTGAGTGCTTCTGTGCTGAGAGGATTTAGCAAGATGTAAAGTCATAAAACACTAATCCAAGGAGTTACTGAATTATGTGGCTGTGTGATTACAAACTGTGTTATTCTCTAACTCCTGCCCACTCTCACTGAACAGGTGGTTCTTTTCAACTTTCCAGAAAGTTATTTGCACCAATTTTGACCACTGTCCTGGAAATGCAATTATCAGTCCTGCTTCCATGTTCTGTTAACATGTCTGTTTACAGGACATGTTAACAGCTATGCAAATCTCAGGAGAGCTTAAGTTGTCTTTATATTTCTAGCAATGAAATCTAGTGCAATGCTCAGGGCAGAAATAACTTGGCGATAAAGCCAAATGACCTCTACGTGCTGAGCTCCTGGAGTGGCACCTACTGCTTCCCACAGTTGCCTCTGTGAGGCCATGGGACACCCTGGAGGCAGAGGAACCCCACACATCCCTCACAAAGCACCATCTCCAGAACAACACTGACAGAATCATCTCCTTCCAAGTTCCTCACTATTTTCATGCATGGGAGAGCAGTTTCTAAAAGGTGGGTGATGGCATGTCACTGAAACACTGCCCACAGTTGGGTGGCCCTGACATCCCTCAGGATAGAGGAAGTATGTATGGTATAGAGATTTTTTTATGAGGTGCCAAAGGGATCTGTGCCTGTTCCAGACTTTGCTGAGGCTGTTCTGTTTGCTGGGGCAGACGCCAAGGGGCAGGTAAGGAGGGGAGAGTCTCCATCATTTCAGCCTCAGACAGACCCAGCTCCGGGATCAAGATTGAGGCATTTCAGGGAATCTCCACAGATGAGACATTGCACCCAGGTCACCTCAAGGGCAAAAGAAACATATCAGAGAAGTACCTTATGTTAACTATATGTTAAAGCAAATGGACTTCGAACTATGCAGCCATTCAAGTCAAGTTACAGGTGCTTAAATTTAAGTTAGTTCTATGCTTAGAGAGAATTGAGACAACAATAATCTCTGATTGTCTATCTGTATTCCACATTTCCAGAGAGCAGCAAAGGAACTTTGGTGCTACAAGACATAAATATTGACAGATAACTTCCACTTTGTACTTTCAAGCAAAACATTACTTATTCTCTTGAGTGACTCTCCAAAACCACTGTTTCAATTTTTCTGGTTTCACAGGATAAGGAAATAACTTATATCACTTCTCCCCACTATATAATATTTTAGTAAGCCAATGTATAACTCCTTCTTCAATATGATGTAGCACTCATAAATCCGGTGAAATATTAACTCTGAACATTGCACAGCAGGCTTAAATTTCCTCTCCAATACTGATTTTGCCTCATTTTATTATGTTTTAATAAACAAGACCAAATTCTGAATCCTACTTTATGGTAAATGGCATTTAATAAAGTAAAATCTATCCTATGTGCCATGAACTTTTTACAACTCACACTGACTTCAGAGGGTACTACTGAAGGCAGAGACCTCGCAGGAACAAGGTCACGGCAAAGCATTTGTTATCACAGAAAATACATATCACAATTCAGAATAGTCATGTCCAATCAAAAGAGAAGAAATGGAGAGCAAAGACATGGAGATGTGAGCTCCAAAGCAAACAGATTTAGCACAGCACAGATAATAAGCAACAGATGAAACTAGAGAATAATATGTAGTATCAATATACATTCATTCAATGCAAGACCATTCCATGGGACGAAGAGACACCAGTGGGGTCCGGCAAGCATCAGCTAATGCCCAGTGCCAGGAACCATCTTTGTGAGTGTATTTGGAGTTTTCCCATAAATATTTATGAAGGTCATGTTGCCCACAGATATTTGAAGCTTTACTGGATTTATACAGCTTCAGTTTCTCCCTGATTCTCAGCTCTCTCCTTTCAAGCAAGGGAGTAGATGGGAAAGCAAGCTGTGAAATCCTTTCAGGGGGAGTACAGGGAGCCAAGGAGGAAAATAAAAGGGAAAGAAAAATGCTGGTGCATGAAATCTGGCAGGTGGTAAGTACACAGTAGATTTCAGTAACTACTTTGCTATACAACACAAAAGGAAGTAATCATTATATGCAATGCTGCTGTACAATAAAATACAATAAGCAGGAAGACTTGCTTTAATAGAAAGACACTGTGATTTGTGATATATTGAACTAAGCAGAACATCCTCAGATGTAATCATCTTTTAAGATGTTATTTCTTCAGAAGAAACTATGCAATTATTTACAAAAATCACAAACACACAATAAAAGTCAGATTTTAAATTGCCCATGTATATGCCATCTGTCAAAATAATTTTTAAAAATAAGTCAAAGTTTGTAAATTTATTTTGCTGCTGATGGCATATGCATGAGGACTGGGAATGGAGTGGTGATAGCCCATATACATAAAAACATTCAATTCTAATTTCTCACTCAGTGCCTGGCCCTCACAGACTGAAGATGAATGAAGTAATCATCCTTAAAGAGCTCTGCAGTCTAAGAGGAAATAACTTAAAGAGCACAAATTAGCAGTTACAAAAAATAAAACTGTCCAATTCTACCATGTCTCACTATTTAAAATGCTTTTAAAAATTAGCAGATTTTTAAAACAGATCATAGTAGTTTTTTATGGAATCTCTAGTTCTCTCACTTCAGTACTTTTTGGTTGATTTATTAAAGCACAAGGAACCTAAAAATCTAATATGTGTCTGGATTTTACAGAACGAAGAAACAAGAGCAATGCGCATTGAAGAAGAAAATCTGGGCTTTATTACATGCAATGGAAAGATCTTTCCCCTTCCCCGCACTGCCTTCATGAACAGGGGACTTCTACCTTTGATCTTCAGATTTGCTGCACAGCATTCAGATGTCCAGAATAGGTCAGATTCAAAGTTACAAATAATGCATGGGATCTTCATCTCAATGATAGTCTAGATAATAATTCAGGCTTTTATTGTCATATGAAAATGACCAAATTAATAGTAATTTCCTTGCAATATTTAGTATCCATGAAGCTAGCCTTCCCACAAACCAATAGAGCCCTCTTCTGATGGGGGGGAGGTGGGACAGGTAAGATGATTATGTATATGCTACTTGGGGTAGAAATGCAGATGATATTGGCAAAAGGGATTTAGGAAAGGAATTATAATCTTCTCAGCCACCCCCCCATCTCTCATCCTACTTGCACCTCCAACAAGCTGCCAAGTATATCTCCCCACATCCATGGACTTCCACTACTTCTGAAACACTATTTGCGCTTTTCCATGCCTTGGCTAAAATACACTGAAATTTATACCAGTAGTGGTAATAATCCACAAACATGCAAATATAACATCCATAAATGTATAAAGTTCCATCAGGAATGCAGGATACCAAAACATTCTCCATTAAGGTCACAAATGGGCACAATAAAGCATTAGATATATTGTTTTATTCATTTATTACAAGCCACAATGCAAATCAACTGTGAACTCCTCCATCTCTAGAAAAAATACAGTCATTCCGTTTTATACTCAAGCACAGAAGGCATCCATAGCAAGGCTGACAACACTGGCTGGAAACCTGCTACTTGGGCTTGACTTTTTATGATTAACATAAAAATACACCTTCAGCTGTCAAAATGTAATTAAAAAATAGAATTCCAGCCTGTTTGAAGTTCTCTCAGTAGGTGAAAAGTCAGTTTAGCTGCTGCACTGAAAAATATTATTTCCATTGCCAGTATGTCAGAACAGACTTTCAGTTAGCTTTAAAAAAACCCAATGCCAGAGTTTTTAAAAATTAAGCTGCATACATTTAAAATAGTACAGAAATGGGATCAAGCAGAAGGTGAAGCTATTTCTACAAACTGTTTATGACACTAATTTCCCTTGTGATTTTCATTCCTAACTTTTTTGTTAATTAATAGAAACAGGTCATTATATACAAAAATACAACTGGGACATGGATGACAAGTTAGGGAGAACACTGAACAAAGAATAACTAGAGCAAAACCTCAGCCCAAGGAAATTTTGTTCCCAAGCTCAGTACAAGGAGGTTTCCACACTCAGGAGCCACAGACTGCATTTATATTTGGCTTGTGCTCTGCTTCACTGAAAAGAGGAAACAAAAGAAACTGCCAAAACCATAAACACTTCTTTGCTGTTTTCCCACCTAAGCTGAGGACAACAGAAGAAAGCATTTGTCACAAAAATCACTTGAAAGTGACACTCCTCTCCAAGACTTGCACAAGAGTTGGACTTGACTCCATCCCAGAGAAGCTCCACTTCATCATTTCCTCTCCCCCTTCTTCCTACTGCCTGACAGCCTATGGATGTGCACTTGAACAAGAGGGAATCTGGCTTTCTAGATGCAGCCTCCCACTGCTCCCAGTTCAGGAGTCAGAGGGAACCTTCTCCACTGCAGAATTTCAGCGAGCTGGGCGTGGGAAGAGGAGTTCTCCATCTACTTTCAACTCCCTCCCTTATTCCTACCTGATACTATACTCTAAAAAATGTGAGAAGAAGGATTTTTATTCCTCAAAAACTGAAAAACAGTCTCATGTCCTCTAGCATCCTATTTTGTTCTTGACACAGTTATTTATGTTTGTTAGAACTCTCATTCAAGACTTAAATCCAAAATGGTGGGGGTTTTGGCAAACAGATTGCTGAAAATGCATCTGTCACTAAAATCAAGCCCTTTAATTCAGATTGAACAATTGTATAACTCATCTATAGTTCTATAAATTAATAAAAAGAAACTATAAGAATTTTGTCACAAGAGAAGTAACAAACCGATGTCCTCAAATGAGAAGTGAGCCAACAGCTCCTACCACACATCTGTCCGCACTCACCACTCACTGGACTCTGGGCTTCATTTGCTAGGTAGCACCAGTTCAGGCCTGGGAGCATCATCTCTGTGGCTCTTCAAGAAAGGAGGTTTAAGCACTCATGCACAGCTGCAACAGAGCTTAGGTAAATCTGCAGTCCACCTCCTCAGACACAGTTCCCCTTGAGGGGACAACCATCATCTCAGACTTTAAATTCCTTGGTTTGTAACTACAGAGCAGTATTTTCTGCTCTGGCCCTATTCCAGATGCAGGAGAGCTAAAACCATGCAGAGACAGAACACACAAGCTCAGCAGATACATCGCAGAGACACTGCTTTCTACTCCTGTGGCAACTTGCCCCAACCTTGCCCAGTGTTAAGTTTTTAAAAAATAAAATAAAATAAAATTAAAAAAAAAAAAAAACACAAAAGAAAAAAAGCCAAAAAGCAAACCACACATGCATTACATGACATCTAACCTTCAGGACTTGTTCATACTGACACCTTGCATAATGCTGTGGGTGCTCTGACTACACAGCATGTGCAACTTGGAAAACAACTCCCTATATGTATAGTACTCGATGTTTTATCTTAAAAATATTGCTGGCAATTGAACACTAGTTCTATCCATAATATCAGATGATTAGAAATCCTACATGGTATGACTGAGCTGGGATTTTTATTTATTTTTTCCCCCCTTACTATATTAAGCTATTCTGGAACCAGTATATATAACATTTCTTTGCGCATTCACTCCATGTTTCTCTGGAAGCTTCATTAGAAATTCCATTGCATTTGATTTAAATGTATATATTTTCTCCAAACTATTTGAATAAGTAATGAATAAAAGAAATTTCATCCATCTTTATTAATGAGGTTATAAATCAGAGGGTTAAGCTGAGAAGAGGTTCTATTTATTGATCATGTTGCATTATGGACATGGTGGAAATTACTAAGCAACTTCCTCCTCCTGTCAATATTCTAAATGATTCAGAAAGGAAACTCAGAATGACTTTTCACTCATGCATATCCCTTTAAAAATAGGGGGGTGTGTGTGTGTGTTATCAGTATATTATTAAAACACGCAGTAGCTTTCTCAAATAATCAACTTATTTTCCAAATTAGTAGATGAAAACCATATTATGGTTTGGGGAGGCTTTTTTATACTGTATCCCTTAAAATTCATGTTAAACAGGGGCATCTCAGCTACATTGGGAACTATAACTTTTCTCTGTGACACCTTTATGATTCTCCTCCCCATAACTCTCATTTGGTGAGAGTGCAGGAGACATTTCTTGTTCCTGATAAACAACTTTTTAGATGAACTTTTAACTTACAGTTCTTGAAGCTTCTCTTTAATGGCTTTTCTGTGCCACTTCAGAAATAACGTGCTGAAGAGAACCTAACCCTGCCTCATTTCAGCTCTGCTCTCAACCTCCACAACAGCCTTTCCCTTAGTAACAATAGCCAAATAAAGGCACCTTCTGAAAATGCTAAATGTATAGGTGGGTAATAAAAATTTTAAATACAGAATTCATTAGGACTTGATGTGTGTAAACATATGGATCAGCTGAAATTGGGAAATATTTCCACCACCGCCACCACATTACAGTGGAAGCACTGCTCTAGAGACAGAAAAAAAATAAAGACCCTTGCTAATAATTAAACATTGCAGTTCAGTATACTGATTTATTAATGAAGACAAAGTACTCTATCGCCAGGACCTTGACAAAATCTGTTTTAAGATTATAACACAGCTGATCTTTGATCTTTCCTCATACCAGCTAAAGATTATTTGCCTCCTTTCAGCTATAAGCAACTTTTACCACCTTCCACTGGAAAACTTTGACAAGAACTGTGCAGAACAACCCTCTGGTTTTAGCAGAACTCTTTCACAGCTTAATGTTAAGACTAGAGAGGAGGAATTTAGAGGAGTTACACCTGTGTAACTGGGCTGAGACGAGGAGCAGTGAAAGTGAAGTAATTTAGCAGCATTTTATGAAGACAAAGATGCCAGTACATAGCCCTGGTACGGACTGTGCCAGCAGAGAGGGTCTCAGGACTTCAGAGGAAAGTGGGGTCAGGTTTGGAACAGGTTTTGGGGGCTAATTAAAGTACAGGGAGAGCATCCAAAATGTCTAGCACACAACCTGCAGAAACATTGCCTGCCTTCACTGAGGATGAGAGGGATATTTGCTCCCCAGAGATGATGGTGCTTGCAGCAAAAGTGGGAAATGTTATAAGCAAACCAGTTTCAAAGAGCAGTTTAAATTTTCTACTTGTTTTCTTTGGTGTGTTATATATTTGGTTGCCAGAAATTATATGGATCTGCTCCTTGTTTCTATGTAACACTGGTAACAACACCAATGGGTGCTTAACATCATTATTAAAAAAATAAATGATTTTACATTTTAGACTTTACTTACTAGTTAAGTTGTATTTTAGCTACTTGTGTTCTCATTATTTAAAGTTAGTTGTAATGAAATCCGTATGTGTACACCATCTCACAGTAAATTAAAGCAAATTCATTTTCAAATCTCAAACACTTCATAACATTGAGATTCAGTAAAACATTCCTCAGCAAATCATCTCTGTTCATATTTCTAATTAGAGTAACTTTGTTCTTTTTCGCACAACAGATAATCATTATGAGCTGAGCAGAACTTATACGTATACTCCAACTAAATGCATTAGCCTAAATATATAATATTTTTAATTATTTCCTCTGTGGATAAATTTTATCTTTATTGCCAAATATTTCTCCATGATGTAATGAACCAATATGCTCTTCCTGGGGCAAGGGAATTCTTTGAGATTCTTTTTTGAATCTTTGCAACTGAACACTTTCAGCATATTTAGCTCCAAAGACCAGGATTCAGCTCACCATCTCCTTTGCAGTTGCACAGTTCAGCTTGAGTTCAGGAGCAACCTCAACAGTCCTATGCTCAAATGAGCTACATCCCACATGGGAACAGGAAACCAGTTGGAGTAGATGCACAAATGTTTTTTTATTTCTATCTGGTCATGAGAATTAACGAGCATACAGGAAACTGCATTTGGAAGATGCAAAACTACAGCTGACGTAGAGTATCTCTAAATCTTAACAGAAAGTGTAATTTCAGCACGGCAACTTTAAAATCCACTGAATTGCCAACACCTTGAAAAACATGACATAGCTTTTCAATTTCTACTTAAGATGTTTGAGATGAACGAAAGGACAGCCTCAAAGAGTAAGACAGAAGTTAAACGGAAACAAACTCCAGGAATAAATACTTTTCCATATAACCTACCAGATAATTTCTTTATATTATATGACACATGATCTTTGCGGATGCTTCCCTTTTTCTGGAGAAGATCAACAGAACAGGGACCACGGGTCAGAAACAAGGTCTTTTGTAACTACAATGCCATACCATAGTCACCTGCAGCTACTGCACCCACAGAAGTTGAAAGGCGAACAAGGGAAGCACTGAGCTGAGAACAGCTATCAGGAAACCTCTGCAGTAAGAAAATTAAGACACAAAAAAAAAAAATCATTACTCGCTGGTCAGCTTTTCAGCAGAAATAGGTACACTGAGAAAGTATGAGCTTGTGCATCTGTAAGGAGCCCGTCTGTCTCTGACCAACCACCTTGACCTACAGTACGACTTTTCAGTTTGCTCACTCAAAGACCTTGAAGCCCTGGAGCATTTGAGTTGAAGATTCATTTCTAGAACATTCAGGTTCGGGTGTTCATACAAGTGGGTCCCACTTAAACCAGTCATGCTTCAGAGCTGCTAGAGACACACAGATACTCCACTGACCCAAACGCCACCACACATGGTCGTGGCCCCCCGTACCACCTATCATTTCTTCACTTTGGGAAAAATGCATTTTGGTTACCAAACTGACCTCAGCCTTTCTATTTAATGTTCTCATAACATCAAAAGCTGTTAACATCTGTGGTTCCTTACAATGTCACTAAATCATACTACTTAATAGTAACTCTTTTCCTGTCCCTTTCGACAAAGCACTCTTCTCTCAGGCTCAGGTAGCACGCTTTGGAAATGAGACATGTTGCTTTGAGCTATATTATCTGAACCTGACAGTACCATCAGTCAAGTGACATAGCTTCTCTCCACTCCTTTCCCTGGATACAAAACTGAGGTTGGTACATCTCCCATGCCACTACCAAAAAAAAATCTTTCATTTACTTTTGGTAAACATCTTTCCTGTTTCGTTCAGAGTTAAAGACAAGCACATACCCCATCTTCATAAGAGCTTGCTGCCTCTAATATTTTTTCCTATGTTTTCATGCAAACTATAAGCTTACTATTAAATGGAAGTTACTCTTCAACATTGTTTTGAAAAGTACCACAACATCAGTTATTAGCAAACAGCTAAGTGTACAACTGATGCCTGTTTGATATCTCCATCTCTGAGGAGCTCCTGAGTCTATAGACAAAAAGGCTGCTCCTCAGCTTTGCTGTCAACTTATCATCAAAGATCTGTCACTTAGCACGTACCTCAGCAATGACTACATAGCACATACTATCCATAAATTGTAAAATACAGGCTGCAGCTCTGTCTGAAATGAGCAAATACAAGTGTGACTAAGATTCAGAATGCCTCTGTAGCACAAACGCTTTATTTACCTCAGCATACATCAAATAGTTGATAAGACTGAATATGACTCCTTTTAATTAAACTTTTTCTTTAGCTTGCAACTGGTCTAACGAGTTCATGAGTCTCCCCTTCTATTGTATATTTTTTTATTTTTAGAAGAGGCAATTAGTCTTATACTTCTTTGTGACTAAGCACCTATAGTCACTTCCAAATTCACACTAGCACTGATATGTGCGTATTTTAAAATCTCTCTAGAATGGTAAAGCATAACTCGCGGGAATATAAAATATAGATAGTAGGAAATCAAGCAAACATAGCTGCGTAAGCAATAGCAATAGTTTTCTCTGACTCATTGGCTCATTTTATACACAGAAGATCTAGAAAATACAAGTTCATTCCAGTACATTGGAGACATCCCTCCGGCTTCAGGTGAGCAGAAATTGGCAGCTGTACATACTTTTAAATTCTCCAGCATTTTACACTGCATGTGAATGTGCTCAGATTATTTTTAAAAAGTTTTTGCGTGATCTCCTGTGGCAAACATTGTAATTTTAGGAAGCCTGCTGCATTGCATTAAGCAAGTCTAAATGTTCACTGAGAAAGACAGCTTTATTTTTTAAGTGGCCACATCAAAGTTGGTAATAGGCACAACTATTAAAAGCTGATCTTTACAAATCTGCAGCAACAAGCATATCTTATTGGTTCCCATCTGAGAACACTCATTTCATCCTGGATTTTATAATATCAGTTGAAAGGTTTAGGACCTAGCATAAAGAAAACAAAGGTAAGAGACCAAAGATGAATTATACATGGAAAAGTTAGAGATTGGCTTCAAATTTTTATGAAAGTTTCCAATGTGACCTTCTCAGGAAATGGAGAAGTAGCCCTAATAAATCTGAGCTAATTCTTCCCCCGTTCCCTGAGGGATCCACAGGATTGCCTCCCTTAGCTGAAATGTTGTGTACATTAAACACCAAAGGTTTGGTAGATTGCAATGGCCTTGGGTTTTTTGCAGACTCTTCTCTTTTGAAAGAGTTTAACATGACCTAAATAGAACAATGCATCCCAGTATTGTTTTAGTTAAGAAATCAATGCGATCCAATTATTTTACTTCTTGCCATCCAACCATTTATTTTTCCAATAAGACACCTATTTGTAAGAATCTTTATTCTATTTCGAATCTCACAGTAAATTATTTTATCAGATCAACTGACTTTAAAAAAAGAAAAAAAATTGAAACAAAACTGAAATAACAATAAAGATGGGGATTTCATTCCTGTCTTTACTCTTGCTTATTTATTGTTTGTTTCTGGATCTTTGCCAGTCACAAGAAGTGATTCACTGAAACAAGAAAAGAAAAAAGAAGACTCAACTGTTAAAAGAACTTGGGCTTGCTTACTTTATTTACTTTTCTAGCAGCTTCTACTTATGCCTTCAGCATCTTATTCATCTGGAGCTTTAAAAAAGTGCAGATCTAGCTCTACTATATAAAAAAAAACATTGCAAGTAAATATTTTCCCTTAATTTTCTGTTTGTTTGTTTGTTTGTTTGGGGAGAGGGGGAGTTGTGGGTTGGAATTTTTTTGTTGGTTTTGCTGTTGTTTTTAAGTCATTAATCAGAATAGAACTCAGAAATGAGGGAGTTAAAATAAAGAAACTCCTCCTTCAGGATTTCAACAGATGAATTCTTTTTCAACACTCTTTTTTTAACACAGATTTATTTATTTTTAAAACACAATTTACTGAGTAAATTGAGGCTCTCCACGCATAAAGTGCATGAAGCAATAACTGACCAGGTATTAAACTCATCTTTAGGGTTCATGCTGGTATAGACAGCTGCACTCTAAAATTGGTAGGCGAGTACTACTTGCTTCTAAACCTTAAATCAATTTAATTGAGAATTAGTTGAGAAGAACATGAGGTGATTTTTGAGGTTTATTTAACGTCACTTATACATCTCATGCTTTCATTTTATGCAGGTACATGTGAGCTTGGAGTTCTGACACATGAAAGATCTACATCAAAACCCCTAACAAATCTGTGGATTTGCTGTTTACTTGGGTAAATTAAAAAATTAAGCACTTCACTCTGAAGGATATGAATAATTTAAGCAGGTCCTATAAAATAAGTACAATAGCACTGTTTTAAAATAAACTAAATACTGGTACTTGAACACTGGTTTAGTGTGACAGAAAAAAAAATTATTTGAAAGGTTTTGTAAGTGAACTTTGGGAGAAAGTTAAACTTGCATTATTGATTTAGAAGCCGGCATACTAATCTCTTATCTAAAAGGAGAAATAACTCTGCATAGGAGATAATCTACTTGTCTTATATTCTACATCTTCTGCAAGAATTTTCTTGGTCACGCATAGATAGGGTCTTATCTAATCCTTACCGAAGTCAATAGCAGGTTGCTTGTTTGTTTTTCAAATAGCAGCTGCACTGGGTATGTACAGGGAATGAAAAAGTGAAAGGATTACAGTTTTGACCTGTTAAAATTGATTTATAAGAGGGATACTTTTTTTCCCCCCTCCTATTATGTCCAAGTGATAAATTGGTCTTTCAGTTAAGGTTGTGTGAAAAACTGATTTCTCAATTGTAGCCTGACCAAAAGATTGGGAAATTACTCACTTCAATTAAAATATGCAATGATTTTTGCAGTTTGTACTTTCTTCACAGAGATGAAAAAAAGATTATTTCTGGAATGCTTAATGGTGGGTAACAACAGAATATAAAGATTGAATAAGGCGTCATTTACAAAGGACAGGAGGAGCAGAGGATCCTGGGCAGGACACATATCCAAACAGGAGAGCTGGACAACATCTCATCTTCCTCAGAGGGACTCAAAGGACACCAGCAATCTCTGAGCACTGCTGGAACCAGTACGTGTCAGACCTGGCACACTCTTCATGATCTACTGAAACACCTACCAAAAGGTGTTAGCAGTTAGGAACTCACACTTCAGTGGGGACGATGGATTTGATGAGCATTCACACACATTAGAGTTAGAGTTAGGGCAGTAATTTGAAGCCAAAAATGAATAGGACCCACCTACGTAAGAAGAACCAGGAGGCAGCAAAATCCCTAAATTGATGCATGTATCTCCAAATATACATAAAAATTCCAAAATTAAATTGTTTCCAACAGCATTACTTTCCCACAACTCTCTAACTCCATAAGATCATACTTGTACCTAATCACATAAATTCCAGGAAACAATGAAGTGTCCAAAACTTAAGATGTTAAAAGAAAGGATTTGAGAGAATATTTGCTGAGATCCAGGCCTACCAATTAAGGCATCTCTCTAAGGTCCTGTTACTCAAAGAAAACAAATTACACAGTCAAGTCAGGTTGTGTTTACAGTTACTGGTAGTAAGAATTGAATGGCAAAAATTCATGCCCATGTTTCCTGTGAAGGCAAAGCTAAGCTGAAGCCTGTGGGTGCAGCTCCTGGCCCTGCAGCTACAGGCACAGCAAGGCGTCCACCACCATCGCTTAGAAAATTTTCTAGTGCTTCACATGAAATTTGCTGTGTCCCAGTTCTTAGGGTGCTTTTTCTCTCCTGCAGGGGAAGAACTGCTTTGCTCCTCCTACAGAAAAACTAAGGACTAGGTTATGGAAAGCATCCACAGGATGCATATCTACCTGCTGAGGACCTACAGTAGCTGAGAACCTACAATAAGTAACAATGGATTGGTGGGAGAGCAGTAGAATTTTACAAAGATGTAGCAGCATTGTGTGAAAGGAATTGAACTACAGCCCGTAGTACAAGAGCTGGGAGTGCTTCAGGCACCAAGAAAATAGGTCTTTGGGCTGCAGTAGGGAGTGACTGTCATTCAATCCAGTCTATGCTGATACATCAAGGCTCTCACATATAGCCAGTCAGAGGGCAAAGCAAAACATTGAGTCATTGAAACAGTAGAAAACTATCACTGAAGAGTCTAGGGAAGAAAAATTACCAAGCATCTATATATTTATATATATATAATTTGTCGGTTGTTTGGTATGGAAGATATTCTTCTCTGTACCTCACTGGATGGCAAGTGACAGAACCAACCTGCAGGATGCCCAAGTGCCACACTGCAAGGAGCAGAGTTGTAGGCACACATCTCCCGTGTGAGTCTGCCAGCGTGTAAGAGCAGCCTAAAGATAACAGCAAATAATACAGCCTACTTTGCAGAGCTAGAATTTATTCAACAGCTGTACAGCTCGAGAATACCTCCTTACTTTAGCTAACATTTGAGATTTGTGCCTAGGCAGCATGTTAATTGGAAGTGACTTGCAGTATTCCCACACGACCCACTCGACCCTTTCTAACCCAAGGCCAGCTCTCACCAGTGAGATGTGATCGCTAACATTCCAGTATCCAGGGGACCTCAGCACCCACCTTCAGATTTGTTAGCGAACACCACTTCACTTGTAATGGCTTCACTTATTCTAAATGAAGAGTAATGAGGAGTATGAAAGCAAAAAGATTATGTAATATCAACTTTGATTTCATATTAAGAAAAAAAAATAAAAATCTTAAAATATTTCTGCAAAAGCTATCACCAGTGTCTAGCCAAAACCATCACTGAGAATGACACAGATTATGAGATCCTAACACTGAAAAAACCCAGGGTTTGCAAAGCTAGAGCACCATCAGCACAGGACAAGGATGCTTTCAACCATGCAACACCCAAGGGTGCACAAGCATCTGGTCTTGCTTCAGGGCTCAGACTCACATCTTCACTGCTGTGGTTTCCAGCAAACCCTAGGGCTTCTTGACTCAGGCTTTCAGACCCTCTGCTCTCTCAAGACGAGAGAAGGGCTACACTCAAGCCTTTCTTATCAGGCCCAACAGACATTGCCTACCTATGGTCATTTTATCTTTGGGTGAGTTAATTGTCACCCTCCACCAGTGTAAAGAAGAGTTTGGGGATGCCAAACCAAGAGTTCTGCAGCCAGCCTGCATCCTGCCTGCACATCACGAGCACCCTGATGGAAGTCCTACCCTGCACTCAGCCCGGGTGCGCTCAGGCACAATCTCATCCCAGCTCTGCTTCTCCCTTCTCCGTGCCACAGACCCTCCCAGGCAGCAAAGGGCCAGCATTGTTTGATCCAGGTTTATAAACACTCCCAAAACATCTAATCTACACCTGTTTGACTTCTGTGCAGCTTCACATTCAGTAAAACTGGGGTTTCTCTTACTGCATTTTCTTTTTTCTTATTCTTGTGATATATTTCATTTCAATAAATATGAATAATCTGAAATTAATTCTCTCATCTTTAACAACAACAACTACTTAGAGGCGCATTGAGAGGATTAATTTTGAAGTACTCTGAAAATGTCAAGTGCTTATTAATTATAAGTTAATTGGAGTTAGAATTACTCCATGGTAAATAATAATAAATTAATATAGCTGATGGGCAAGAGAGAAGAAGCAGATTTGGAACGGCATTGTTAAGATGCATACTCTGACCAAGCCTTTTGAAGAAACAAAGTCTGACTGGTGGTGTTCAGTAAATTTCCTTCTACAGAGTATTCTTACGTATGTGGAGAATTTAAAATTATTTCATCTCACCTGTCAACTTTAATTCACTGTTGGTTTTCTCCGATCTATGGCTTGGAGCAAAAGGCCTCTTTGACTTTTAGGAGAAGTACAAGCTTTAGTATCCATTCATCTCAGCTGAGAGCCTGCTAGAGAGTGCCAGATTGCTCACAGAAGATAAAGCACATATGGAAAACACCTTTATTCTGTAGTGGGAATAACAGTAGCCTTAGAATTTGTGAGGGCAGCATGTATATAATAATCCAGTTGAGTGGTTAAAGGTGATTGGAATTGAAAAAGTAAAGCTGAAATCTTCCCTCTGCAACTGAATCCACACCTTGAACTTCATCTGGGCTTAAAGGCTCCAGACAGGAGTCAGCTACGTGCCCAGAATAACACACAATAAATGTGTACTGACATACTCGACTCTAAGTGTAATTAAACCAACTGCTTGTAGCCAGATACAGCCAAGTGCCAAAGACTGAGTGATGCAAATAACTCCTTCCTTTCTTCAAACTCCTCCAACGCTGCTCTCCTATCTTCCCCTCTCTGGAGCCTTTTGGTAGTTTCACATGAAACCAGCAGATTTTGCACAGTGTCTGTGTAATCACCTTCATGACATAAAAGTACTGGACATGGAGCAAAAGAAATCTGAGGGACCTTCAGCTCAGCCAGGGATTCAAGAAGCATCTCTTGTTCAGACCTAGAGAACAGTTTCAATTTTCCTGTTTGAAACAAAAACTCGCTCCTTTTGGCTGTGATAAAAGCTTTAGCAGAAGAGCATGTAATGGGGTGAGGAAGAGCTTCACTAACTGCTTCCCACCTGCAAGACCAAATCTAGCTTACACCACTCCACCATTGCCTTTTCCCTTCTCCCTCTCTGTGGCCATACAAAATACAAGAAACCCAGAGCTAAAGAAACTGGGCTGTGTGGTTTTACTTGGGAGGTGAAACAGCAGCTCTTGAGATTTCCTAAAGCTGAATCCTTGAAAGCAAAGTGAGAAGGAGCTCCCTCTCCCAGTATCAATAGATCAAGCATAAGGTTTTGCCACTAATGATGATTTCTCCTTCTCATATGCAACTGATTTTTACTGTTTCCTCACAGTCACAGGGACAGTGAAGATTAAATGCAACACTCACTTTCCTGAGAAGCTCTTATCAAGGAGTTGCTTCCATCTCCAGAGCTACTTTGGCCTCCCTCAACCAAACTCTTCCCAGCTGCCTGACAGCCAGCGTCCAGGGGACCACTCATCCCTTGGCTGCAGCCCAGGGAAGGATGGGCTACCATTATTCCAAAGGAAAAAAAACCCACCACCATACTTCAGTAAGAAAGGGGGTTTTTAATATTATTTGATGCCAGAAGTTCATATCTTAAACTTGCCAGTAGTTAAGCCTTTTAACAAAAGCAGAAGAAAAAAATGCCTTTGAAATCAGTAAGGTTATTGGTATTAATATTCTAAATCACATTTTGAGATCCCATGAAGTAAGCGAATGTGACTGAGCCAAGTAACACATTCACATACGATATTATGAGAGGAAATAACCATGCTTTCATTTTACAAACTGTCACTATTTTGTAAAGATATTCTGAAGGAATCCTTAAATGACTAAAATATTCAGCTTGTTTAAAATGCAAGTAAATAGAATGCTATCAATAATATTCAAGGATTTTCTTTTCCTTTTGTTTAATTTAGGTCTGCAGTAGAAAGAGCCTTTCATTCTAACTCTTTCAGTTGTTAAAATAATCCCCTTGTTTATAAAGCATTACTGGTAGATTAATCCTAAGTGTCTTTCCGAGGGCCAAATGAACGGTGCTAAAGTGAAAAGGAGCAAACTCCCCCGGGGGGAACAGTTACCGTCTTCACTCCCCAGACTCTATTGCTGGACATGGACCTTCTCCACAGTATTTTGACTGTTTTCTGCTATGTATGAATCACGCTTTCACTGTCACAGCTCTAAGGCTTATGGTAAAAGCTTTAAATTATAGTACCTCCTGTGCTGAAGAAAACAAGTAATATCTCAAATGTTATACTGATTTCCTTGATAAAGATCTTCTGCTTTATTCTCAAAGCATCCTGTCTAAAATCTGTGCCTGCTTGGTGTAATTCATGATCTAATCAGAGAAGTAACATGACACAAAAGCCTATTTTCTCTGTGACATATATAAATTATCTTGTGATTTTGTAAAGTATGAATACAATGGTTTACCAAAGTATAAGTGACATAGTAGATTAATGCTTTGCTGTTAATGCATAATGCCCCCATCCCAGTAGTGTGAAATCAAAGGTAATTCATGAGAAATAACCAGAAGACATTTAACCCAAAGGCCATAGATGCTGTTTTCTGAGACAATCTATGTAATAAAACAAGATAATGTTCTTTGAAAAGCATACTTCGTAACCTGGGAGAAAACTTACTGATACTCACATCAGATATAGGCAGCTGCAGCCTAATTTTAAAATTTCTGGACATTAGCCTTTCTTGGTAGGAGGGGAAAAAATCATTATGCAACTGCCTTCTCAGTTCCTCTGTCTCCAGCCCTGAAAGAAATGCCAGTAAATTGGCAGGGGACTAATTGATTGGTGTTTCGTAACTTGTGCCAAACCCTCCTTTTTGATCATTATCTCCATTATGGTAGCTGCATAATTAGAGGCCAAACAGCATAGGACAGCTGACAGCACACAGATGTGTGTACGTTACACAGAGACAAGGTGGATGAGGGCTCAGTGATATGAATTTTCATCTAGGGTCAGGGGGGTGGTTTGGGGCAGGCAGAATCAGGACATGATGATATTTGAAATAATCTATGTGCAGGGACTTTAGCCTGGCCTTCTCAGTACTGCCCACTCAACATACTTCTTATTTTTTATTCAAAAGAAGTTTTTTATTCATGGACCAGAATTCTAATAATGTTTGTAAATCCTCATAATTGATTAGGACCTGTTATTGAAAGCACCGTACTGACTGCTCAAAGCAGAGTCCCTATCCCGCAGAGCGGCTTATAATTTACGGATTAGAAAGGATCCAATGGGTGGATGCAGGCAAGATTGCTTGAGAAAACATGATAATATGTCTGTGGACAGCAGTGAGAGCCCTCAGCTCCCTGCTGTAATCACTGGTCATTTGCTATTGGCATCACTGCAACAGCCAGCGCTAATGAGGCAGCTGAAGAACAGCACCGATGCTGACTAAATGCATTTCTATACAGAAGCATTAAAATTAAAGAAGCACCCCCAAAAGCTACAGAGAAACCAAAAACCCCAGTCGCCACAGAAAAAGTACTCTTAATTGCACCAGTTGCTCACTATGTTTGCTGGCTTCTGAGTGTTACTGGAAGCACGATTCTTGATGTGATCTTTGGGAAATGTACATACCTACAAAAACCTCTATGTCACTCTCCAACTGACACTTTTTAACTCTAAACTTAACGGCAGTTTGAATGAGAGCCAAGGTCAGAGTTGTCCAGCTTTGGGCTTTTTCACTTTACATTGGAGGTCAAGACTGCAGAAACACTCTAAGCTGGAAATTGCATTTTGGCTCCATGCTGGTCGCTCTGCAGGAGCTGGGGGAACAAGGCACCCTCAGAGCACACAAAGTTTTTATGGTTTTGTGTGTTCTGATTGCTTTCTGCAAGAAACTTACCATTTTCCAACTGGGTGTACAACCAAGAGGGAATGTGAAGTAAACCCAAAGCATATACCACTGTACCAAAGCAAAATTTTTACAAGCAGAAGAGGCAACAGAGCCAGTAAAACAAGAAGGCATTCCAAGATGAAATCACTAAATTAAGATTTTGTTTGAAATGTTACCCGTGCATGAGGATATTGTTCTTGAAATTTATATAAGGGAGTTTGCATAAAGAAGTAAAGTTTAATTTCTGAACTCCAAGTGCTCAAAACTTTGACCTGACTGATATTTTTCAAAGTATTATGTGACTGTGACCCAGACCAGACATTGTTTTTACCTATTAAAACACAACCAATACCCAGTTACAGCAATCTGTAACAAAAATCATGGAAGGAGTTTTAAAGTACTTTTTTTCTTAAGTAGATAGCAGTCAACTTTTTGATAAAATTTCACCTCAAAGAAGCAACAAAATATTCCAGAAAAGACCATAGGAAATCCCTTGCAGCCCTTCTTCAGCCTAGCACTTGTAGCACACGCTGCATTTAGGAAGCAGCTAAAGTGTTATCTACCTGATTTGGTGATTTGGGATGCATGTTGCAATTTCCGTGATTAGGCTCTAATTTGCATTTCTACTACTGAAATTTTACAGGTTCAGAAAGCATGTTGGCAAAATCAGATATTGAAATGCATTTTTGGAAATGCTTTGGGGGAATCTCGTAGTTCTAGTTTAAAATAGGACAGAACTTGGCCAAGTGCTGCAATGCTTTGTACTTCTCCAAATCTACAGAATACAAATTGTAGTGAAGTTCACTGGTCTTTCTTTGTACTAAAGCTCCAACTTTATACACTTTTTCTGTGAAGTAGTAAGAATCGCTTTTTCTCCATTGTTACGGAAAAATTACGAAAGGCACAACTGTTCTTACAGCTTTGAGACAAGATGCTGGAGGCCTAAGTCGTATTCTAGACATCTTTTCTTCCTATATCTGACTTGATTTCACTAAGTTTGGGAAAATGCTCTCCATCCTCACAGCCTGTCTAAAAAAAATGAAAACCAAACAACAACAACAAAACCCCCCCCCCAACAACCTAGTACCAAACTAGTTCCCAAAGCTTAAAAGCAGCAACAAAAATCAATACTGTACAAACAAATCCTCTCAGTAAAACAACTCTGCAGTGCTTCTGAACCACCACAGAAGCATTATTCTAGTGACAGTGTCCCACCGCATGTAGTGAAGGCACTGGGAAGCAGCAGAGTCCTGGGGAGGGCAGATAACTTGGCTGTTAGATGTTAAAATTCCAAGGAAGAGGCTCATTTGTCACTTAGAGGAATAGCACGAGGATGCTGTTGCATACCTCTGGTTGAGATTATACAGTACAAATTGATGAAGGAAAGATAGACGGAATATGAAAGGATAACAAAAAAGTTATAATTCATAGAAAATATTCATTTTGCAGTATATATATTATGCCAAGCTTTCAGTCTCCACAAATGTGTGGAACAAATAGTCTGTTACAAAACCAGTCCGATGTCTTAGGAATGAGCAAGAGAGAAAACATATTGACTCGGAAGACTCCATCTCTCTCTGACCTACTGCAAGAACACCAGGATCCCCGTAGTATTATTTTAATCAATGTTTCTTTTCACTGGTCTCTCAAGCAAAATTACAGCATCAGTTTGTTCTTCCTGAGCTGACAACTCTGAATTCTACAACTGGTGGCGTTACATTCATGCCCATGAAAAAAATGCTTTACTCATTAGTGCTTTTTGTTTAAAGTGACTAATCCCATTCATCTTTCCCATCTGTTTGAGGATTTCTCTGAACAGAGGAACGAATGAGTACATAACACTGTGTAATCAGCCTGAGGCTGGCTCCACAGCAGGGCTGCAGGAGCTTCTTGTGTGCCCACTGCAAGGTGATGGTGACAGCCGCTACAAGGCAGTGAGATCAATGCAGACACAAGGGTTTGACAAACCTCACAAAGTAGTAAACGCCTCAGCCCCACAGGAAAAACTTCAGGAGTTTGTGAAATTCAGCCACAAAGCAAGGATATGCTTCCAAAATATACTTGCAACCTACATCAGGAAAATAAACAGCATCAACTGCCTTGTGCAAACTAACCACACAGACAAAAATGGTTTTAAGGACAAACCAATCCTGCATTTTAAAATCCACAATTTTCTCCAGATATCCAGCACAAGACCTCTTTTATTTTTCCACTTCTGAAGAAAATACTTCTTCAATACTTATTTACTCCCACAAGCATTTCTGTACACGTTTATGTCCTCAAACAGCCGTACGATCACCTATGTAACATCGCCTAATTTATAACTCCTTCTGAAGTCAATGGCCAGTCCCAGTCTTACACAAATGCTAAAGACTTGTCCCATATGTATTTATTTGCAATATTACAGCAGTCGCATGGAATTAAAATAATAATAATAGAAAAAAATAATTAAATCACTCATAGTAGAAATAATATAACCATTTAGATAAAGAATTAAAACTGTTCATGGGGGTCTTCTTGGTTTTTTGTTTTGTTTTGGGTTTTTTTTTTTTGTTTTGGGGGGGTTTTTTTGGTGTTTAGGCAAATGCTTTTTACAGAAAGATAAGGTTTCTTGAGGTCATTGCATTAAAACTCCCATCTTTAGTGGCAAAACAGCTAAAATCCCTAGAGCTTTTCTAAATGCTGCTTGGGACACAGAGCTTGAGAAAAGGTTTTCTGGGGTGAGGGTGGGTTTTTTTGATGAATTAAATGCATTTCACTGCAATATTTCCAAGCTACTTTTAACTTCCATGCTCCAGTCCCAGCACAAGCTGCTGGAGTGCTGCAGAGAAGTAAAAGCTCCGCGTGGAGAGGCTTTTCTTCTGCTCTCTGTGCCATCCACCCTCGTCCCTGCCTCTCCTCTGGCTGCTCTCGCCTCTGCTTCTCCACAACCGCTGCTTCAGCAGGGACAAGGAAGAGGAGGAGAACAGGAGACAAATGCCATGCCAGAACCCCACACCCTGCTCCTTGGTTCACCAGCTCTTTCCCTTTAAATTACAAAAAAAGGATAATAAATAATAAAATAAGGAACACCTACGTAAACAGTTTCTAATAAAATGTAAAGTTTCTCCAGTAACCAGTAGGCTATTACCTGATATCCAATACATTTGTGTCTCCTCTTGTCAGAAACAGTTTTGCAACTGATAGCATTTTATGTTCCGTACTCCAGTGTTCCTGAGTTGCATTTTTGGAGTTCCGGGTTTGTATTTCTTCAGAATTTTGTCTATAACTGCAGCATTTGCTAAGCCAGAGTGGATTTACCGATTTCAATTGGACTACTTTTCTGTTTTAAAAATCTGGTATACGCCTCAGTAGGTTTTTTTGAGCTGAGGCCTTAGAATTTTAGGGTTTGACGTACATTCTTTATTCTCAGTCTTTGTAAATCTGCTAAAAAGATAGTGCAAGGATTTTTCCCTACTGTTGCATTTTTGGGGGCTTTTTTAATGACTAAATCACTGAATATCTTTAAGGCATTTGGTGAAAGTAATTTCTTGCAAATACTGAGTAGTTCCCTTGATGAGTATAGATCTTTCACGTGGAGGCATTTATGCAAACAGAATAGATTTGACTTGGCTCTCTCTACGTATTTGAATGATTCTTAGCATTAGTTTTGCAGTTACACTGAATTGCCATCCCATGAGATATTCCAGAAGACACTGGAGGATGCTTCTAGACACAGCTCTATAGTTAGCTGTGAAACAAGTGGCCTAGTGTACATCACAGGCTTAAGAGTTTATGACAGAAGCACGAAGATTAGTGCAAACAGACAGGAGCATATGAAAGGGTCTGGCAGCAGAATGGGTTGTAAAGAATAATAAGTTAATTGCTATGCAGCCCTGAACTCGTGGTTTTGCTAAACGAGAATGAGGCAAGGAAAGGAAGAAGTTTCTTCCTCAGGTACGATGAGACAAAGTGAAACCTACCCTACATCTTATAAAACTGCAAAGCTAAGGATGCCTTAGTGGTGCCTAGTGACCTGCCAGTCTCCACATGCATCTTTGTTGACACCCGACCTTTACCACACTGAACATGATAAAAGTATTAAGTGAGTACGTTCTTTATGTTTGTGTTTCCCTGGTCCTTTTCCTTTCTAAAATAACTTTTATTTATAGAAGTGAAAAACATATGAAGTTCAACAATAGGTTTTTTTGGTTAGGTTTTGGAGGGGGTTGTAAAACTCTGATTTTTAGCTGTTAAAATATGCTAGAAGTGAATGAACTTGATGAAAAAAGCTCACATCAGAAGGACAAGCAGCTGACTCTAAGCATTTATGTCCTAATTCATCTAAAACCTGCAACAAGACACGGTGGGGTAACAAACCTCCTAGACTGAGGTGTAATTCAGGGGCAGGAGTTTAAATACTCTGGTGATTTAAGCACTTATCGTCAAGCACCTTTGTTCTAAACTGCCATGATCCTCAGTCAGAGTCCTGGCAGTGACCTCATCGCTGCCAAACTTTCACTCAATTCTGGGAAACCAGAGATTTTCACTCTGGTTTCAGTGTTCAGGGTATGACTTCTTCATTCCACTTGAATAATTCAAATTGTGTCAAAACCAGCAGCTAAGAACTTTCTGTGTGGAAGTCAGAGTAAATGGGGTTTACCTATTCAGCAGGAAAACCTGCTTTTCCAGCTATACAGAGTTAGCAGAAAACATTAAGTTCATTTGATTAAAATGACCAGAAAAAAAAAAAAAGTGATATCAGAAAGGAGACATCGCCCTGTTTTGGACAGGAATTTGAAATTAAGAGTTTTAAATGTTGAGGTCATCATAAAAACAGGCAACAGCTCTTCATAACATAAAGTCAATAGGAAACTTGGGTGAGGGGGCAATCTACCTGAAATGCTACAGAAAGGAGAATTCTCTACCTTTTTATCCTTTCTTTTTTCTTTTCTCTTTTTTTTTTTTTTGTAAACTTGCCTCAATTACATTAAATAAAAAAACAGAGCAAAAGATTATATAAACCAGAGACATCATAAACCAATATACAGTCAAGCAGGCAAAGGCACATATTTGTAGCTTATTGGAACCCAAATGGAAAAGGTCTAAGCTGAATATCTAATAAAACGTTCTTGGTTTATTTAACTCACAAGATTAGGTTGTTAATGCCAGACCACTGCACAATTTCTTTTGTGCTCATGACATCAGCGTTGGAAATACGAGCTGAGGTCAAAAACCAAGGCACATTCTGGATGACATTCAAAACATCATTTAGTATTGACTGAAGCACATTATACACCAAGAAGCATAGAAAAAGAAACGTAGCTCAATATATCTCCTCTCTGGTACTCATCTGGACTATTTCTTCTACGTGCTCAAAATCTACCACCCTCTGGTTTTGTTTGCAATATAAAGAAAATGCTACCAGAATCTGGATTACACTTCACATTAAATAATTTAGTTATCAAATCTGCTCTGTACTTTCCTAATAATCTGTACAGGAAAAATGAAGGGCAGGACATCAGCTGGCTGTTAATCACTATGTTAACACTGAACTCACTGTATAGATAATTTACAGTAGCACAGTGCTTTCCAGAATGCACAGTCGCTCTTCTCTTGGCGAGGTGGACAGAAGTAGGGATACAGATACTGGTTCCTCCCAAAATCCTGTATTTGACTGATAAGTGAGAACTGAAATTGAATAAAAATTTAATACTCCTAATCAAACTCAATGCTTGCACTTGAAAATTGTCTCTACCACATTTGGGTAGAAAGTGCATAAATATGATAAGGACAGAGGTACAGCAAAAGACCTTGTCTGTGTCACATTACTTTTCCCAAGCGAGCTTCGAATGCTACTGATGGGCACGGTCAACAAACGGCAAGAGGAGAGTGTGCACAGGTGAAGTCAAGGATCATGAATAAATCATGCATATTTAAAGCTGTGTATTTTTTTAATTGCAACAAGATTCTCTCCCCTAAGGAGAAATGAAAGCACATTACAAGTCAAGAAACTCTTATCAGCTTTTGTTTTCTTACTGGTAGCAGTGCAAATCACTAAGTGCAAGTAACAGCCAATGGTTTCACACGCCACAATTCGCGATTACTGCAGCAAAAGAATCATTAGAAGTCTTCCTTGTTTTTACCACCAGTATGACGGAGATCGAGGTAGGGGGAGACAGTGATAGACAAATTATGCGCTTTGAACTTTCAAAAATACTTTAGTTTCCTTCCTGTATGTTATGATTTTCTAATTGCATTGTTACAGCAACTTCACATCCCGGTCTATTATGTTACACCTGTGCAAAACCATCATACTGCTGTAGTAAATTTTTATCAGCAAAAAGAACGTGCACTCACTTCCGTCAAGTGCATACAGTTGTTAACAACAATAGCCATCTTTAGAGAATCAAGGTCACACCAAAGAATCAGACCAAAGGATTCCTACCACAGACTACTAACAAGTTGCTATGAGAATGCAAAAGGAAAGAAATAAAAGACAACAAATAGCTACTCAGAATATCTTAGGATCTTATTAGCGGGCTGGAGCACCTCTCCTATGAAGACGGGCTGAGAGAGCTGGGGCTGTTCAGCCTGGAGAAGAGAAGGCTCGGGGGAGGCTTTACAGCAGCCTTCCAGGATCTGAAGGGAGCTCCAGGAGAGCTGGAGAGGTACTCTTTGTCAGGAAGTGAAGTTACAAGGGGTAATGGTTTTAAATTGGAAGAGGGGAGATTTGGATTAGATATTAGGAAGAAATTCGTTCCTGTGAGGGTGGTGAGGCACTGGATCAGGTTGTCCAGAGAAGCTGTGGTTGCCCCATTCCTAGAGGGGTTCAAGGCCAGGCTGGATGGGGCTTTGAGCAACCTGGTCTGGTGGGAGGTGTCCCTGCCTGTGGCAGGAAGATTAGAACTTGATGATCTTGAAGGTCCCTTCCAATTCTAACCATTCTATGATTTATAAATTAAAGACATTTGGAATCCTTCATATGTAATTATGTCTCCCATTTAAGTCAATAGAAATTCTTCAAAGGTGACCCAGCACTTTGCTTTACGCAGCTATTTGCACAAGAATCATAGTAAAAATCCATCATAGTAATGATACTTCTGTCTTACAATATTTTAAGGTTGTCCTTGTTACTGGACAGAGTTGCTCTGTTAGCTACTTCATGTGTTTCAATTACATAGACTTTAACAACCCACTCAGGTCAATTTTGAAAAGTCTTAACATTAAAATGATGTCCAAAAATCCCTTATAAAGGCTGATATTCAAATAAACAAACAGAACTGAGATATTTCTAATTGAATTATACATGCAGAACTCTTTCAATTCTATACAAGGATTTATGTAAATATTTACATTATAAATGGCCGCAGTTAGAGCTCCTTCCAGTCTAACTGACAAGTTTTATTCTACTTTTAGACCTGCTGACTTGATTAAACTACACTGATAAAGGGATATTTTCTTATTTTGGCCCTTGTTCAAGGTTTTTACTCTGTGCATGTAAAAATCTTGACTGATTTCCAACCAAACCTCATCCTGTTGCTAAGTGTATTAGGTCTGTCCTAACTGTACCATGCATTTCTGTACCCAGAGATACAAATCTTGCAGATAGATCATTAGCAAAATACAGTAGCCCAAACGCAGCCAATACAGGGGTGTGCAGGACCGTGACATCTCTTACAAACTTCATGCTCCTTCTGTCCGCACCAAATTAGCACACAGTACTGCAGTGCCACCTCTCTTCTGCTCCCAGACCCCATGTGACAGATGACACTGAGCAGTCAGCATCAGATGATTGATCAGATCAAGGCACTGATCATTTAACTGGAACACCAGACACTCACAGGGCTTTGACTCAATAAGCCGGGTCCTTCCTCCACCAGAAGCTCAGACAGAGGCAAACCTTGGCTACTGGGTAGCCCCAAAAATGGAAAGATCTTGTTCTACTGTGATAAAAATCCTGAACTGGCCAGAGCCTCCAACCTCCACCAACTAGAACGATGTCTGCAAATTGTTGACAAAGATTCATTTAATCCCACCACATTTTCCCCCAGTTTCCAGTCCTTATTAGTCCTGTGAGAATGTCCCTCTGCAGGGGCAAGGAAAGAAAATCATCTACCAGCACCATTTTTTTTTAGAAAAATTAATAACCTCACATCCTTGGGGGACCATGCTGAGAAGTCCTCCAGAATATCTACCAAGATATAATGCGGTTTAAGGGCAAGCAGGTTAAATTTAAGCGTGTTGCACACATCCTGGAGGCTTGACGAGTGCTTGCAATTATGCCAATGTATCTTGGCAGTCACCATTGCCAAGAAAATGAATCAGAAGGACCTCAAACCAGGATAATTTGACCTCTCTGGAATAAAATATATCTTTTGCATTTCCCAAGTCACTGAACAACATTGCCAAATCCCCCAAGTTTGGTTTAACAATGAAGATACACAACCTTCCATTTCGATACATCTTGTCTACACTTTAAGAGAATGAAAAGCACTATTTTCCTCCTTGAACATAATTAATGTTGTTTTAGCAGTAGAAATAGAAAAACATCCATGCATCACTTGGTTAACAATGTGAAGTGAGAGTGTCAACACCCACTTGAAGTATTTTTCCTTGGCTTAAGAGATCTCCGAGTCACCTTGTCATAATAATCCATTTATTTAGATTTCTTTAATTCAGTGCTTCAATAAACATCGTAAGAACCACATTGTCTATTAACCAGAGAAATCGGCCTACAGCTATGGTTGACACGTCTTGGTTTTCTATGTCTTAGCAGCTAACAAATGTGAGAAAATCAAATCAAATTCTGTCTCCCACAGAGCAACATCCTGAGAGGCTGTTCTGTGCAGGTTTCAGAGGCTTGGTGATGAAGCAATCAACTTCCTAAAGCACAGACATTTGAAAACACCAAAGAGCAGCATGTAACATCTTGGGAGTGCATTTCCAGCTCCTCCCCTACACAGCCTCCATCAGTGAGACTGCAAATGTTGACATCCACAACCATTCTCACTGCTGCAGAAAAGCAAATACTGGTAAAGCAAACCAGGTAGGTGTTCAAGAGAAAATGATGCCCCTTTTCATCTTCTCAATGCATTTCTTTATCATGTCAGCAAAGGGAAGGGCTCAAAACTTTTCAGTAACAGAGCCCTTGGGAAAGTTTTACAATTTGCCAATTGTCACCACGACATTGACTTTTAAATCAATCAGCACATCCACTTAATTTGCTTAGAGCCTGAAAATGAAACTTGAAAAAAAGTGCAAATGAAAGGAGAACAATTCACAGTTTTGTTATGATTTTCTATAAACATACAAATAGTTAGATAGTCTCACAAAGTCAGGGAGTTCCACTGCAGGAACTTCAAAGGAGAGTAAATCCCCACGCACAGAGATTACAACAGCTTTGATGTTCCTGAAATAATTTGTATCTTCTCCTACAACTTTACAAGAATATGTTTTAGAGAATAGGCATCCTTTGACAAATAGTAATCTTTAAAAATTTTGATTGGATATGGATTTGTTATGTAAATTATGTGTTAATAATTTAATAGTTAAAACACTGTTATTATTGTCAGTGCCAGATACGTGAAAACAGTACTTACAATAGAAATTCACATAGTGACTGAGCTTATAAATATTCCAGTTAATTGGTACAAGTCATCTTTTATGACCATTAACCTCTGATTTTCAAATTAGTTCCAGATGGGTACAGTCTGACAATTATGTGAAGAAAATACTAACGGAAACATCCAAATATAAAGCAGAGCTTTACAAGTGTGCAAATGTACAGCCTTGCATGATTTTCCATCCATCTGTCATTTGTGATATTTTACTTTTCAGCAAGAACACCTTGAAGAAGAAAACCACACTACTTGACTGTTTTGGTGCATTCTTTTCATTTGTCACGTCAGAAAAAGCTGAGAACTTTCAGAATCACATTAAGGAAAAGGTGTTATCAGACACTACATGTTTAACCAAAAGGGACTTTGCATTAAAATATTGGGGGGTTTCCCCTTTTTCAGGTCAGTGCTCTCGAGAGTAATCACAAGCAACAGTGCTAAATATACACCTTGGAGTCCATTCTGAAGAGAAAAGCAGGTTGCACTGAACCTGCTCTCCAGGGTTAGGCACTGAAAGCCTCCACTACTTCACTGAGAGAATTGAAACACATTTTTCATATGACAACGTTACCTCCCTACACGTTACAATAAGCACAGCCATTTTACAGTGACCATTAGACTGTTAAATTGGAGAGAGAATAAAACCAGGTACACACCTCAGAAGTTAAAAGCAAGTCTGAAAATACAGAAGTAGTGCTGTCGCTGCTGTGGCAGCTGACTGCTATATCATATCAAATTATTTTAAATAAACATCATGAAAATATTCATGGCAGACACATTAAAACATTGCAATGTGAAGGGGAGGAGGAAGTGACAAGATTAGTACATTTTTTTCCAAGCTGCTTTAAGGAAGAGCTATTAATCTATTTTTTATGGAATAGAGTCAAACTTAATAGCTGTATTTTAAACAGATGTATTTCCTATAATGTGTCACTAGTAAAGCATTAGTCTAACAAAACATGATTCAACTTGGGAATTTATTTTTTTTACTCTTAATTTTCTTCCTATGCATCTACCACCAGCTTGAATAACAAGTCTGCTAATTCCTGAATATCTGGTCCCAGTCAATGAAATTCCACAGACTTTCTTTAAAAGGCAATTGCTTTGTTGGATTCAGCCACGTTTATGTACAAAAAAGCAAACAAAGCCTTTTGTGCACTTGAAGAGTGATGCAGGTACATCTCTCTGCACTCACACCAAGGAAGAACAGCAGAAATCCAGCTACACACTCGAGTTAGATCTCAAAATAACTTAAAACATTTTTCTTTCAAAAATACTGTAGGGTATTTTCTGCTCTTAATCTAACAGTTGAAGCACTTACCCTGGAATATCTGGACTCAATTCCTCCCCTGGAGAGTCTCATCTCTACCTCATTTTTCCCATTGAGAGAAACTGCCCTAATTTTCCAACACAGAAATGTATGGACGTACCCGCTCTTCTGCTTTGGAAGCCACAACATCAGACAGAGAGGAACTCAACTAGCAGCAAATCTCAGAAAAGGAACATCAGAGGGAAAAAAAAAAAATCTACATCTTTAAAAGTCATATTTAAATTACCTCTAATTGTTCCTTATTAAGCTAAGTCTTCAAGATAAAGTTACTAAGAGAATCTACCTAATGACATAAGACCTACTGCCAGGATTCCCGAAACTTAATGACTTGCCACAAAGTCTGTTATACGAAGTCTGAGATACCTCAGACTCCTAATTAAATCTTACCATCCCGCCTTAACTAAAATGGGAGAGAGCGCCAACTCTGGATCTGTGCCAGTTCCTGGACAGAGGAGCCCAGGATCTTCTCTGCTTCCCTTTGCATGGCAGCACCGCTGCCAGCTGGCTAAACTGCGGTCAACTCAGAGACTCTTCTTCACAACCCATTCTTGTTCTCTTTTCAAAGCAAGCCCCATAGAAAGATCAAATTCCCTCACACAAGTTTGCAACTTCTTTCAAAGAATGCAATATCAATTTTCCAATTTTACGGTCTACTGCCTCTCAAAAATTATAATTTGTGGGACTTTCGCAGCCAATTCATGTACACATTCAACTTTCCTCATTACATTAATACACTGATATAAACTCCAAACTAAATACTTTGACAGTTTAGGACCACAGTACCTCAGCAGAAAACCTCAACACAGATGGCATCCCTATTTTACCCCGAGAACAATTCTCAGGCATGTTCTGCTTCACCATCACTTCTTAAACTCCATCAGGGTTTAACCCCACGAGTTCTGATCTCAGAATCACAGACTGGCAGGGGTTGGAAGGGACCTCTAGAGACCACCTAGTCCAACCGCCCGCTAAAGCAGGTTCACCCAGAGTGACCCCCTAGACCACTCCCAAAGAAGTTGAATTTGATGTTTCCAGATTACTTAGTCCTTCTACTATTTTTAAATCCTGCTTAAATCTCAAACACTATTTAATGTTTCAATAAGTCTAATATCAGTAAATGGATTGCTTTTCTCTTTTCTTTTGGCCCCTTTACTGACAGAATCTTCATAATCCACCTGGTTGCAAAATCTGAAGAACAAACTCCACTTGGTATTTTGGCTTTGCTTTGAAAGAAGCATCATTTTTCCTTACTCTCTGGATTACTCTTAGCATAATGTTTCCACATCTTTTCTCTCATGACAAATTCTCATGTCTAAAGAAATCCCTGGGCTTTCAGTGGTGAGATTACACTTGGATTTTATACCTCCTGATAGTGTCTCTCATGTCTCTCAGCACAGCCGCTTGCATTACCAGAACAAAACCGCATGGAACTCATTCGGCATCCTCCCTCCATCTCTTGTCCTCCACAGAGTACAAGAGAAAAACCAGGAACAAGAAAAAGAGCAAGGTCACCTGCTGCAGTGCCTTTATTTGTGTTAATGAAATAAAACCCTCCTGTCATGCTGATTCTTTCCTGCCTTTCTCAGCTTTCTCCAACTCATCCTCTTAAATCAATAAACAAAACCAAACAGTCAATCCAAAGGCCCATTTCTACCTCATTTTCCTAAAAGATGCATTTCCTTTGTCAACATGTTTGAGCTAAGAATGGGATTAAGCACCTTGAAATGCCTATTCAGGGCAATGCCACCACATCATAGTAAAATTTTTGCTTTTTCAAATTAAACTCCAGAGTGTCTGCGAAGGGCTACTTTCTCTCCAAAGATCCTTATCACCCCGAGGTCCAAGTTATTTTGCTGTAACAAGGTGAAATAATCTGGACACTGTGCAAATTACACTGCACACCCAAGGTGCAAGGTGCTCAAAAAAACATGTCAACTACAGTTCATAACTATAACCACGCTAATAAAAGACATTTTGCTTCTTTCCCCTCTCTCCCCCTGCTCCCCACTAGAGCATTATTCCAAAGATCTTATTTTTTGCTCAAGTCCCCAGAGCCCCAGATGTCTCTCTTGAACATTTCATAGCATGTAAGCAGTGAAATTACTGCTCATTTCCTTCCCTTGTTTCCACCTCATGCCTCCCTGACATTTGCAATTCAGCCTCCTGTCCACTTCCTCATCCTTTCATCTTCAGTCCAAAACTGAGTGTCCTGACATCTTAGGAGCAATAAACTTCCTTCCCAAATTCAAGCCACTATTATATAGAAGGCAATTACTTCTAGAATTACATTTGGCTACCTACTTATTTTCTCCCCTCATGGTCTGCTTTCACTTGAAAAATTTGTGTCTCTTATCCTGAAACTAATCACTTATTTAATCAAGAAGTTCAACTACTTCCTGTAATTATTAGCCATGTGGCTATTATACAATCCTGTGATACTTTTGCATGTAAACTATATAAAGGACATACCATCTGCTACTTTTTTGTTGTTTATTTTAAAATAAGGTTTGGCTCCACTAGAAATAACCAGTTATGAATACATTAGTGGATGTTTAGGTAATCACAGATGTGAAGATAATCCTCTCCCTGAGCCTATTCATGCTGGATGAAGACTCAGATGTCAAGCTAGAAAGTTTAGTGTTCCTTGAAACATCCTTAATGGACTCCTATTCATCTGCTGAACACAGATCTCTCATCTTTCCATAGACCCACTTCCTCCTCCAAAATATAACAGAGTTTGGCCAGATGCAGATATTTAAATAGTATTTTTCAATAGGTCACTTATTTTTACACTCTCTTTCCTATTGTGATCTCATTTCTTTTTCAACTCTTTTGTTATTCAACTCTGGAAATTCAGATTTTGTGGTGCCTTTTGAGGCTTCTCTGTAAAAAGACAGACAGAGTGGGGTTCTTTAGGCAATGTCTACCTTCTCCGAAGAAATGCTACTCTATTTTTAAAGGCCTGACTGTGTCCTTTGCCAATTTGTCTATGGACTTGCAATATAATCTCTGCTAAATTCTCTCTTCACTAGTATACTGTAGCTTTATGTTTCCTATCATCTGGCCTACTAGTTATTCTCCTCCCGTGCCAGATTTCTACTCCTCTTCTGTGTACCTGGATGATGGGTTTGGATTAAAACTGCCATAAAAACTGTCAGTTGCAGAAAAACAAATAGAATCAAGGAAGGAGGAAAATCCCCAGAAGGTTTTTTTGAGTGGTTTTCGTTTGTTGTTTTTATTTATTTGATAGGTGGCTTCTTTTAACTTACATAAATTGTTACCGTACTTTGCTACCAAATTGACCTTGATCCCTTTCCTAAATGGCAGACAAGCATAAGATACTCATTCAGGCACCTCTGACAAAGTCCCTTCCTGTGTTGGGAGCTGGTTTTCTTTGTCTGTATGTTGGCGTTTGGTTTTGTTTAAGTTTGTAACAGAAGCACTGTCTTACCTTTTTGTACAACGGAGAACTAAAATACCCTGCTACCTTCCTGCAGCAGAAGGCTCAGAGCAGGAAGTTAATTCAGTTTGGCTAATTGGTTTGCCTTCAAAATACCAAGTGGCAGGTCTCAGATGACAGCAAGGTAGTTTCTGCTTCATAATGCTGAGTCAGTCAACAATATGTGACTTTTCTATTTTGTAACAATTTTAAACTGTTTCTGTACAGAGACAGACTTGAAACAAGATCATGAGTTTTCCCCAGAGGTGTACAAGTCAATAGAAATTTCATGGCTCAAACCCCACATTTAAGTTTCTTGATTATTTGAACCTATTCCATTTCTTAACGTTCATTTGCCAGACAAGTGAATGACAGTAATATGGAAATACTAACCAATACTTATCTACAGCTCTTCACGGAAATCCACAACAAAATTGCTACTCAAATAGAGTGGGAGGAGGATTGCACTTCAGATCTGTATTTTTACATTACTTCTTTTTCTCAAACAAGAAATTGCTTCTCCTCCTCAAACAGTCTTTGTTTACTTATCTCCTTGAACAAACAGACAACAACAAAAAATGGGAAAGGAAAATCCAGCAACCAGCTTGCAGTTCAGAAATAACACTGACCCCTTTCATCAGCTTTGATTATTATAGATTGATTTATTACATTTCTTTTCTGCTATCCTTTTTCTAGATATTCTTGTTCATCTCTCAACTCCACCTCTTTTCTCTTGTGAGATGCTGGCTGACCTGTGGACAGGAACATCATAACCCACATCCATGCTGATCCTGACCTCTCCATGCACCAGTCACTGCAACCCCCCTCTTTCAACATGTTTCACCCCAACTCAGAGCCGCCACTCCGGTGAGCGATCTCCTCATTTCAGACCCCAAGATAATTAAACTTTCTCATCAAAGACTGCAATTCCTTACCTGCCAGTCAGTGTGAGAAGCTGAGGTGTATGTTTTTGTGTACAAGGTTTGGCTGGAATAACCAAACCACCCTAATGAGTACGGTGTATGTGCTCCTCCAGCAATTTCTTCTGAATAAAACAAAAGTTTTCCAAAGGTTTCCACCACAGCACTATTCAAACCCTTCAGAATATTTTCCTTAGAAATTTCAACCATTATTTTAACAAAATTGGTATGTTATTCTGATCAGTCATTAAGATTCTTCCTTGGAGTTTTCCTTCTATGAACATGCTTTGAAAAATACACAACAGTTACACAAATCAGAATTAAGAATATGAAACTCATATTCTTTGTACGCTATCTCATAATATGTGTGCTTTTTGTCCCACCATAAACTTTTTTCTGTGCATTTTTGAAAGGATGGAAAACTGTGCCCTGCTCCAGTCAGTTCCTGGGCAGGCAAGTATCTCATGAGATGGCTAAAGCTGCTTTTTCTATTTCTATTAACTTTCCAACTCTCCCATAAAACATTAAAAAACCTACTTTGATCTCTTGCCAGTTCTCCAATTCTATCAGAAAATAGTTGTTGTCACAGAAAACTAAACCTTCCATGTTGAAACCTTGAAAATTTGCAAAGCTTGAAAAGTTGGTCATAAACTTCAACTTCCACAACACTACTTCTACTACTACTGAAGAAGTTAGCAATATGACCTCTAACAATATTAACATTACTGGAAAAGACATTAAAAAGTATTAAGGTTAATTAAGCAAAAGACCTTTTGACAGCGTGGAAACAGCATCTCTAGTACTGTCAATTACACTTTCATTTATTTTTTTTTTAATATAAATAATCTGTAGCATATATTTTCTAAAGAGAGTATCACTGGAACGATGCAGGAGGAAGTTTCTGAAAAGCCTTTTTGGTAAGACAAACTCTTCTATAACCTGAATCTCCAGATACTGTGCCCTGATCTCTTTTGCTGCAGTACACCTCTTCTCAATACTTTTAATTGTTACCTTTCCCTTCCAAACACAAGGTCCCTTCTACTTCTCTTAAAGATATACTTGTCCTTTTGAAAAAGGTGGAGAAATCTTAAAGACATGAAAGACAGTTTGGCAACTAAATAACTCCCCCACCTGCACAGCCTCCACCCTGCTCCTCCTACTCACTCATCCTCATTGTGCTCACTTGGAAATTTATTCCCCAGTAAAATTTAAAGCAAGAACAGAAGAATTAGCATTGAAAATAGGCAGGATTACTTTAGTATCCAGGTTGTAGGAACTGATTTTTCCACAATGTGAACAATAAAGCCATGGGACTTGTTCAGAGAGATCTGCGTTTGAGAGATGTTCATTTTACAGAGGTCTAAAACAAGCTTGAGTCATTTATCAACGAGATTTCCCCAAATTTTTGAACAGATGATCATTTGTACCCCTCAAATAAAAGCAAACTCAAATTTTTCAAGGTGGGATTTGGTTACTGCCTACTGATTACATAGAGAAAGGCGTATCATCAGTCAGGTCACAAGCAGGAAGCAACAGCTCTCGACTTGTCAGCTTTTTTTGGTTTGTTTGTTGTGTGGTGTTTTTTTTTTTTAAAAAAAACCCACATGATGCCAGTGAAAAATTCTGTTGCACGTGCACTTCATCTCCTAAATCTGATGCTTATGAAGCATGGATATTAGAGACACCGTCCCAGCACTGATGTCTTGTGAAGGTAAAAGAATTTTGTTCCACAATGAGCTGTTAAACACTACATCTTGCACATCATCCGTCCTTTTCTAAGAGTCAATGTCATTGTAGCTTTAAAAATCCTCTGCAAAGACCTGAATTTCTTTGCTTGGCTCCTGTTGCCGAGGAAAGGATTAATCCAGTAATTGATGATAAGTGACTCTGTATCCAGGATTCTAAAGACTAAAGAGAGTGAGCTGTAGACTAGCACAACCCTAGAAAGTATCTCAGAGTGGTTTCTCAGATCCACATTGAAGGACGGCAGTCCAGCTCAGATCCTTGGGGATACCATCCCTCAGCCTGGCTGGAGAGCAGTGGAAAAAGCAGGAAAGGGATAGAATTGCAGGGCCAGTGCCTGAAAGTTATCTCCACCCTTCAGAAACAGAAACTGAAAACCAACAAGACAGGAAAAGTCTTTTCAAAACTCCTTAACCAGCATAGATTTGTGCCATTATAATACTGAAGAAATTTTGTGAACAGTATTTTAAAAATCCATATTCCACAATGGCTACAAATAGGTTAAAAAAAATTGTTTTGACATACACCGCTCAAGTGTGAAAGTAACCTTTAACTTTAATGGTTTATTCAGGAACTATCCTGGTGTTTTTAATTAGCTAATGCTTCATTGAGATCTGCAGTCCCCAAAAGATCATAATAGTTCTACAAAATGGCTCTGTTTTAATTTCTCTAGTTTTAATGTAGCACACAATCTCCCATCCTACATCCCAACTGTAATTAGCATGGCTAATTACTGAAACTATGAGTCGTAGTTGCAGTTACTATAAGTACATTTAGTGTATTTCTAAGTACATTACTGGTATTACAGAATTTATTATGAAGACACAGTAAGAAAAACAGGGTGCCCACGCCATTGAATACTTATGGGACCGCCAGGAGGAAAAAAGTTATTCTTAAGGGAACAGTAGACCTCTCCACTGAATTAAGGGATTTCCAGTGCTTGATAAATTTTTGCTACATAAAAAACCTGTTCATTTAAAAAAAAAAAAGAAAAGTGAAAGAAAAACACAACAAACCTCCTCAAACAACTAGTAGAACACCAATTTAAAATAACGGTCATGGAAGTGAAGAAAAACACATTTCAAAATCTTTAAACCACATCGACAGTATTATTTCCTGACAAAAATCTACAAAGTCCAAAACCTAATAAAAAGGGGTTTCGCATCTTTGAAATTTGATAATAGATTCCAAAGATGTAAAATCCTTTTTTAATAGGTTTTGGATATTAACAGTAGTATAACCCTATAGTAAGATTATAGGCTAAATTTACAGATCTCAAACAATTTTCGAGTGAGTCAAGCTGGCAAAGCTCTCTTCACCCAGATCTGTGGAAGGGATGAAGAAAGTGAAGCAGAGCCCTAAAAGCAAACTTGTTTTAGAAATGACTAAGTCCTGTCCTTATATCCAGATCTCAGAAGTAAACCTTGTTCAGCATCTGTGCTACATATTACGTAGTCCATTTCTGGTTATTTTTGTAAAATATTTGGGGATTGGGGGGCATTACCACATAATGTTGACTTTGTATCAACTTTTTCTGCAAGCAGCCTTTTTCAAGAACCAAATGAAGCTATGCTTTATTTGAGAATCCTTTGGGTATATCTATGAAGCATGCCCGCAAATTGTGACATTTAGGGTTAAGAAGCTAATCTTGTTAAACACTAATTTTCTCATCTGGTATGCCAAGTAACAGTTCTAATTGATAAGCCATGATGAAGCTCGCTATCAAACTTGAGCTGCAAGTCTCAGAACCATTGAAATCTAGATATAATTTTTGGAATTCTTAAAGAAAAAATTCCATCAAGTGCAAATACATAAAATTTTAGTAGAAAAGAAACAGAATGTGACTGAATAAAACTTGAGACATCGGATGCATAGATTCTTAAAGCTATTAAAAATAGCTAATATATGCCAGAAATCTGTCAATACTCCCATTCGCTCAACAGTTCCTAACACAAGTTACAATCTTGCCATTGATTTTTAATGAGAAAGTCTGTCACTCCACCCCATTTGGGGGATTCCCATTGATCCACAATGATAGGTAACTTTCACAGTTAAATGCAGCTTAATCTACATTCTCTTTACTCCTACAGTCAAGTGTGAGTTGTCCCTGACATCTGGCTGGCAGTGACACAGCCACTGAACCTGAAAATTGTGCTGATGTCTCGGATCCTACAAAGCTATCCTATGCCTTCATTGGAAAAAGACCAGACCTGCTTGTTGCCAAGAAAGTGTATTAACTCTTGCAGTAACACTGCTCCAGGATGGAATAAGTGTGGATGTATTAATTTTATAATCTAACCACAAAACCAGAAAGCGCATCATTGGGGAGGGTGAAAAAAAAAATCAAAACCACCTCTTTTTAACTGCCACGTAAGATGTATTTTACACGTCTTTAAGATGTATTTTCTGTTATTCCTGAATGCATGCTGCCTTTGCTTGGCTGACTAAACTACTTTTTAGCTGTTGTCTGTTGACAGCTTGCAAAGAAAGACTCCTGTTGGGTCAACTGGATTCTCCTGCAAGACCATGCACTGATTCGGCACAGTCTCCCTATTCAGGAGCTGGAGAATCAAACAACACCTTTTGTATGGACCAGATTACAGAACTGGCTCTCTAAAGCTGTTCTAGGTATACCACAAAGATATAAAACACCAAAAAACCCTCAAAAACCAGTCTATAGCTACAGCTCCCCTTCACATCCTCGTATTCTACTTCTGCCAAGAAAATACTTTAGAAATTTATCAATTTGTATGAAAACAGCACAATGCCCTATATTAAATACTTTTCATGCTGTCCAGCATGAAGCACGTACTAAATTTTTATTACATACAGCAATTGAACAGTCTAAGGCAATTTTTTTCCAGGGCTGGATACACAGCTGGTTTCTCAGCTTACATTGAAAGGTCACTGAATCATTGACCCTCCATCATTCAGATATCTGTGTGCTGAAAGACAAAGCCTTGCACAGAAACCTGCTGCATGCTGAGGCATCTGCAGGGCCCTGCGCTCCACAAAGTGTACTTTCTACAGGTCTTGGTTCCTGTTCTTTCTTTTGCATTCAACTGGTAAGAGACGTTTTCCTAGAAAGTGTCTTGAGAGCATTTGTTTGCATCTTAGTTAATGCAGAAGCATTCATTACCAATTTTGTCCTTCATGTCTATATTTTAAGACTCTAATAATCTTTCTTGCAGTGACTGAAATTCTGATTTTTTTTTACCTCAATCTGGAGCAAGAAGGTTTTTACAACTACACACCTTTTCTTGTCACATGTTTCCCTGATACTGGAGTCTGGCCAGCGTCAGTCATGCTGTCACGATCACTGCAGCAGCACCACCTTTATATTCAGATTGTGTTCACTTCTGGGCTAAAGGTGTGAGTTTCTGATAAGGGCAATCTCTTAACTAAAGCTCAAAATACCAACTCTGACTTCTTTCCTCAGTGTCTCAGATGGCAGACAAAGACAAACTGAATAAAACATGCTATTCTGCAGTCACTGACTTCATGCTTTTGGCATCTGCAAGAAAACTCTACAGAAGTTATTTTTGCAAAAACTTAGTAATGCACCACTGTGGGGTTTATTTTTCCTCCACTTAAGAACTTCTGAAATAACATTCTATACTGGCAGGGCAGCTAAATCAAGATTTTCCTAAATTGTCCACACGTTGCATGATTTTATAATATAGAATCATAAAACGTGATATAGAATCACATTTTCACCAAACCACTTTTCCTACCAAACCACAAACATATGAATCCCAAAATGGTATTGCAGAACCATACTAAAGTACACGGAATGTACTGATTTCACCCCCATTTTCTTTAAGTTTAATAACAAAGTATTTCTTGGTGAATTATCCATGATGAAAAGGGGGTTTTTGTTGCTTTTGGTTTTTTTTTTTCATTTAAACAGTCAAAGGCTGAAGAGAATCCAAAGTATAGAGAGTTTGTTACTTAATTCAAAATTGACTTCCTAGTTAATCATTGTCTGTGAAGAGAACCGGAGCTTTTCAGCTCTCACAACTCTAGAGACCGATTGAACTACTGACCTGACAATAAAGGCATGAGCACATTCATATATTTCTTTTCAGAACAGAAAAAATTGTAAGTCTTAAATGGGAGACAGTCCTGTCATATGGAACATTGTGGGACAGAACTGTTCCCCAAAGAGGAAGCTGTAAAAATTTGAAGAGATTAGTATTGTGGGTATTGCCACACAGCCCCAAAAGTGGATGTCCTCAGTCACTACTTGTTCCAATTCCATAGTGTCCTAGTTTGAGGTAAAACGAACCAATATTCTGTTTTACAATTTTACTGGCTTAGCTGGGCCTCTTCTAACTAACTAAACTCTGAAATTAACAGCATGTTGTTCAGAAAAACAGTTCACTCTCACAGTAATAAGACCTGACTATACCAAGGAATAGTATTCAGAGAGGTCCTTGCTTGTACTTATTGTTGGAACAACCAAGGGAAGGGAATTTCGTTATTTGCCCTGTTGGAGGGTCGGAAGCAGAAAAGCATCAAGGGGTCCCACCTACAAGGAGGAGTGGACAGGACAGGGGACCCAAAACTGACCAACCGGGGTATTGCATCCCATCCGCACCATGCTCAGTATAAAAGCTGAGGGATCAAAGGGTCAGTTTTTCTTTATTCAGTGGCCGACGTCCAAGGATGACCTGGTCTGTTCACCTGTCTTTGACCCCGATCCGAGCATTCCTGACTCCAGATCTGGAATCCAGCTCCTGTCCACCACTGAGACCAGTCTGGGACTTTTCCCAATGCCTGCTGGTGACTTGATGGTCATCCTGGAAGTTTGATATGGTTTTGTATATACTGTATCTATGTCATTATTTTGTTCTTACTTTAATTTTAGTATTCATACTTCATTAAAGTAGTTTAGTTCATTCCAAACTCCTAAATCCCTTTCTCTCCCTTCTTTCTGAGGGGAGAGGAAGGGCCATCTGTCAGTTTGGTTTTGGTGCATTTGGCTGAAACCATGACACGTAGGTACTTCAATCAGTAATGACAAAAATCCTAAAGGTGCCTGTTTTAGCTCGTGTCTTGTTGAAAGGTCTCTCTCTACTACTGCAGCCGAGCATCTTCTCTGATGAGCTAGTCACCTAAATGCCACATTACAGAAGGGAGAATGACATTTCAGGAGCTGGCACCAGTTTGCATAGGTAAACTATGAGTTCAGAAATCCTGACTGTGTATTGCATGGGTATTTGCCAATAGTAACTCCCTGCTATATTTATGAGGTGTTACTGAAAGCCTATATGGAAATCCATGTTGGGCATTTCTCAGTGTCGTCTTCTGTTTCAAAACTTTGTGTAATAGACCAGCAGCAACCTGGAGAAATAGCAACATTTTTGTGGCATGCCACAAGTTTTTTAGATGGTTACAATTACTTATACCTTCCTAGAACATCACAGGCTGGGATACTTTTATATATTTTTTTTGCATTACAGTTTGAACAGATAATCTTAGTATCATGAGCTATGTGAAATCTGTTGAGCGCAGTTAACATTTTGTTCTGGCATTTCTTTCAAATGGTCTCTGGATTCAGGAAGAACATGTCTTCAGAAGGCTCAGCCATCACTGAGGGTGGGCTCTGATCACAAACCTGCCTCTGTTGATCTTTCTGCGGGTAACTGAGGTAGCTCAACCGCTGTGTGTGGTGTGGTCAGGAAATTTCCACCTGTACACTGCATTTCCAGCAAACAGGTGCCTTTCCCACCCCCTCAACTGCTCACTTGCCTCTAAATGCAAAGCTTGTATCAGCCAGAATAAGTAAGAAATCACAAAAGAGCATCCCCAGAGCTATGCTGATCCATTTGACACAGTACGCTAACTCCTCTCATTTTCCCAGTGTCATTTTTTTCCCCTGATCAGGCAAGTTATATCCCATTCCTGTTAGTATAAGAAAGCCTCACCTTTTTATGATTTTTAAGATAAAAACACTTTCTAACCAGCTGACAATGTAAACTTCAAAGCGACAGCAAACACTGCCAGCATTTAAAATGACTATTCTTGAAAATTGTCCATTTGTTTCATGGAAGCAAATGCAAGCAGATTTGCCAGCTGTGTCGTTCCACACAGTTTCCATGCCTACTCTGGATTTCATAAATTACTTTAGTTATGAAACCCAGACTTGAGTTTTCATAGAGTCTGCCTAGGTCAAAGAGAATTTTTCCACTGATTTCAATAGGCAGTGGATTAGGCTCTATATGAGACGCAAATTAACTGAGCCTGATGAAGAGCAGTGCTGCACTTGAACCTGATCTTGTACTGGTGTTGGCACTTCATAAGCAGTAGTTCTTCAGTGNAACAAACAAAAAAAAAACTCAAAGACCGATTTCCTCCTCAATATAACAAGCAGAATAAAAAACACTGGAAGGGATCGGCTTTCCATGAATTCATTCAGTCTCCACTGCAACATGCACAGGAAAGACTTATTGAGAATATAAACTCTGCAGCAACACATCTTTGAACATTTGTTGCCCTAAAATAGACTACTACTGTTTCACGGGAAATAGGGATAAGTAAATCTGTGATTGGGAGGATTATATATTAAAAAGTTAATTTAATTAATTTAATGCTGTAAAATATCTTTTTACTTTAGGAATGCAATTGACTTAGATTTGGAAAAATAATTTAGGATGCTACAGTCTTTTTTAACAATATACATTATAGCTAGCCTCTGAGAAGCTGCTCATCCCACCACACTGTCAGGCTCCAATCTGGCAGAGGTCTATAAATGTACTTGTGCACACTATGAGTAATTTCACTGACTCACAGGGGTGGCTCAGACAATATTGCTAAACAGATGCACACTTTTTGTAGACTCTGGACCTCAAAATACCAGGTCTCTCTGAAAGCTCAGAGATAATCTGAGCCTGTTTGTATTTCAAAGCTTGGCTGTTTCCGGCTGTCCTTAAAAACAGCAGTGGCAACTTCACTAACACCAGTGAAATGCATGAAGAAAATGTGTACCTGAGCCCCAGTTGGGCAAGCAGTGCAAGGGCAAAGATCTGGAGTAGAAACACTGCCTGAGGAATCAGCCTAGGGGAACTATCATGTCCCTTTCCACTGCAAGAAGTGCCCTGTCATAGTCCTCCCCTAAGATCACCAAAGATAAACAATATCCTCCCTCCTCACAGGCTTTGTTATCCTGAAGAGATCAGTTCGATGCTTTTTCTCAGCTGCAGCTCAGCTTCAGTGGTTTCCTTCAAGTACAGTTGCTTGATCCAGTCTCTCAGAGACTAAAATCTTTCACTGAAGACATTTATCTTAGGTTCTTGTTGCAAACGTTTTTGCTACCTCTTTCTGCCAAAGAGATTACAAGGGGAAGCCCTTTGTTTTCCATGGACCATCACTGCTTGGCATGTGTTAGGGGTGATGATGTTTACTGAACTGCTGTTTTCCACAACACTAAGGTTTCGCCTCTTTTCCTGTTCCTGCCTGGGCAGGTTCCCGGTGGGGACACATCAGCATCGTCACTCAGGGACTGGTTTTTGCTTGACTGCAGGGTTGCCTCTGATTGCCACAGACATATTTTCTTCCCTATGCGATGGATGCTCAGCCTCTCTTGCTCATTTACACCTTACTCTTCCCTTATGCTAAATATTTTGAAACAGTCCAACACTAGTCTTAAGTGGGCCCTGGACACCTGCTAATTATCACCCCTCACATACAGCATAAAACTATAAACTTAGTTAACACTGTTTTATGAGGTGGTGGGTTTTTTTCCTTTTCTTAGTCTGTTACAACATATTTCTTCACAGGGAGTTGGTGCTGCAAATGTGCTCTGTAAAACCATTCTTTAACCAGGAGTTGTTATAACATCACACAAATAAACATATGTGTACTTAGTCAACCCTACCCAGTGACAATAACTGCCATTAAAGAAACACCTTTCTGTATTACTTTGTACAGTGCATCCCTGGGTAGTCATAAAGGGTATCATAATTCTGGAATTGTTGGAATTCTTCTCTCTTTTTTTTTTTTTTTTCTGAAAGATTTAAGGTTCAAGTTCTTTGGAAAAGCAACTACATAGAGATGGTGATTGATTAACATAATTCTATGTGGTAAGTAAACAGCAGAAAACATGTATCTCCCCGTGCCTGTGGATTCAGATTTTTACTTCATTTGCTTCACTAAGAGGTTTTCCAGTAATAAACAGCAAACAGCCAAGTTCACTTAGAAGGAGAATTTCAATATATGTGTTTGCTGAAGAGTGTAATCACATCAGAGTCTGAACTATATGAAAGAGAATATTTCTATGGGTCACAGACCATTCTGCAGCTGTGTTACTCCACATAAATTCAGTTTACGAAATACCTCCCGTGGGGCTAAAACAGCAAGACTCTGACGAGGACTGCAAATACACAGAGAGTCCATAACCTTAAGGGTATTTTATATAAAACCTGCAGAGATACATGAAGTGCTGATAAGCTGAGGAATTCCTTTGTGACCAGCAGAACCCTTATCTTTCTTTTTTGATTGTGCATGGCTAGAGTAACAGCAAAATCTATCTCGGACTTCTTAAAAACAAATAGGAAAAATCTCCAAGTGATTATCTTGATTTTTGTATTAGACATTAAAGTAACCAAATTACTACTTTCTGCAGTTAGCAAAAAAAAATTTTGCAATGAAATATACATAAGAGCTAACTAAAATAGCATCGATCTACACAGTTCTGTAAAATGAACCTCCAGATTAAACCATTACATTTCAAAGTATCCAGCATCTTTTTAAGGTAACATGTTTTGGCGATTAAATTTCAAATTTTCACCTCCTCATTACTGTTGATATTTCTTCACCTTGGAAAAGAAGGGTTAAACTCAGAGCGTGAGCACTGCAGAGTTGGACGGGAGCATTGCATTCTGCAGGGAGGCAAAAGAATGCACATAGTTCATTAAATAATGTGAGTAGTAATGAGGGTTTACACAAATCAAACAGTGTGTTAGGTAATTGTAATGTTGCTTTGTGGTAAACCACCTGTCAGGAAACACTTCCAGCCGAAGACTCAATCTGCTACGGTGCCTCCAGATGATTTCTAATTAGTGTAAACTTCGTCTGTGGCATGGAACCAACATATTAAAAAAGTATGGGGCTGTTTGGGTTTTTTTTTTGGTAGCTTTTTTCACTCTTCTCCTAGCACTGTGAAAATGGCTTTTTCATATGATCCTTTGAAGAAAGCTCTTTTACTGCAAGTACTAAGAGAATCTTACCACACTCATCTGAGGGGTACAACAGCCTTTTATACAAACAGAGAAGAAAAACTGAGCTCTGGAAAACAGACAAGTCCTAAAAAGACTCCAGTTTGTCACCAAATGTAATCCTTAACTTCAGAAGGTTAAAATTGTGCACACCTCCGACTCTGACATAAAAAACCCGGTGTGCCAATAAACATCACCAAAGTTTATCAGCTTTCGATTTTTAAATATCAGACCCATTTTTAATGGTTACGAATAGTAGCAATTGATGCTCAAATAACAAAACAGCCTAAAATAAAAATTCCCATCCCCTAAAAAACTGAGATACTGTAACATGCAAAGACGAGTACCTCAGGATAGTCCTACCTGCTGCATTCCCAGAAGGACAGCCTACAAGGTCACGGGAGGACCCTATCACTGTTAACACTTCCACAAACCTAAAGACCACCACAGCCAAGTGCCAGGACACCAACTACCCCCTTTCAAGCAAAAAGGAACTGGGAGGAAGAAGCACATCTACATTTAAAACAATCAAGTCTACCTCCTGACCTACAATTTCACAGCATTATCTTAAAGTGGGTTTCTTTCCTTATTCTATAGCTGGCTACAAAACCCACAGTTCCGACAGCTGCTCTCTCTCCCTGCCCCACACTGCTTTCCCCCCAGGACCTGCCAACACTACCAATGACTAATTTCATAGCAGCATTATCTTCACAGCTCTTCATTAGCAAACAGATCAAAGAAAGTGGAATTATACCCTCCCAATTCTCTATTACTTCATTGTTTTCTTAAATAATTACAGTTGTTTAGAACACCCTGGTATTCTGAAAATTAATGCATCTTTCCCCCTAGATCTCTTTAACATATGATTCAACAATAATAAAATATTCATTAAAAAAAAAAAAAAAAAGTAAAGTGAGCTGGCCAGACAAGGTAACAGGGTCTGAGATATCAAACCAAAGAAAAAAGCTTTTGCTTATGATTCTTGAAGATCATGGAAGGCACATTCAAAGGAGGAATGCTCTTTAACTAGGAATCCTCAGGTCTGACAAAGACTGACAACTTTTTTTCATTAAAACGAGACACCACAGAGACAACATTGCCTGCTTTGGAGCTCAGAGGAGATATTCAAAACACTGGACAGAGTTCAATGTTAATTTTTTAGTAATTAAAAACAACCCTAGAAATACAAACAAAGCTGCTTGGATAAAACAGAATCCTACCTGACCATTCACCCATGTTTGAAGCCAGCTAAGCCTCTCTGCTGCTTTGCTGAAGTGTATCTAACAGTTCTGTTGCACTCTTCAGTATTTCCTTATTAAAAATAAAATAATAATAAAAAAAGGATTAGCAACTAGACTTCAAGAGAACAGCTGTTCTAATGAAACATTTAGGCAATAAAATAGGAAAGCAGCAGAAGTCTTTCAAGAATCTTGGATATGTCAAGTAGACTTTTTCATTGTTAAAGAACGTTAGCAGAAATTTTAGTTTTTACTGAGTTCAGTTAGCGGGGTAAGAAAAATTTTACTCACAAACTTATCCATTTGATCTAGAATTCACTTGACAGAATTACAATCAGATGTTATCAGATTGTTTACTGGGTTATTCAAGTAATACTGTTCATAATTACAAAAAGCCTAAAATCCTTATGTCTGGGTAATCTACCTCATCTCTGATCACCCAGACCACTAGCTAGCAGTACGTAACTAGCTGAGGCATAACAAAAGCTGTCTGAGATTTTCTTCATCCCTGGAAAGCAATCAAGATGCACGTGTTATGAGTTTTCCCAGAATGATTGGTTATATTCATTAACTCAAGCTGCACAGAGAGTATCTTTCACTCAATTAATCTCCAAGCACGGGGATAGTACTTGTGAATCATCTTGCCAATTCTCATTGCTTGGCTAGTTACAACTTTGTGCCTCACTACTGCTCACTGTTCAGAGAAGTTAGAACAATGATGAATGGCAGTAACTCTCATTACAGTTACTTTGGCATTCTTGTGACAACCTTCAATAGGGTCTTTCTAATTAAAGCTCAGAAGAGTGAAGCTTCTCTAATAATAAGAGATGTTGCATGCTCTGGGAAATAGCTATATTTGCTCTAAGTTTGGACTTGCATTTCACCAGAAAACAGACTGTTAAATTATTTAAATACATCAGTGTGTAAATTCCCACATCCACAGACATCTGACTTAGAGCATTTGACTGGATTGTGAAGTGGTACCTCACCCGTTACCCAGGAAATAAAACATGAGCACTTGAGAAGAAGAGAACTGCCAGCAAAGCATCAGTCTACAGGTCCGCATGCAGGGCCTCTACATCATCCTACCACAAGAAGCTTCACAAACTAGATTAATTTATAATAACAGTACACCTTTTTGTTTACCTTCACATTGCTGACGATACCATTGTTATAATTCTTTTTTGACAAAACAGTTCTGGATTTGCTACTGGCCCTTGCTTCACAAAATCTGCAATTAAAACATCATCTTACATACAAAATTATTTATAACATGGCCAAATTTCAGGTGTAATAATGAGGTATGGCTATTTGAATTTGTTCAAGAAGTCTGCAGTTGCAAAATGCTTCGAAGTCATGCAGTGATATGGAGCTCCTGGAACAAGCCAGTTGTGCTCACAGTTTCTATATCCTATTTCACTCCCTATGAAGTATCATAGGCCAAATACGTGTAAGTAGGAGTAGAAATACAAATATTAGAAAAGTAGAAGAGTAGAAATAAAGATGACAGTCACTAATCTCTTCAAGAAACCATTTAAATGAGCTTTTAAAATAAATTATTCCACCTACCACATAAAACAGCACAAGCTTGACTGCAAGAAGCAGCTGATAATGAACTTTAATCATTTTCAGCCTGCATAACTATTACAGAAAACTATTTACAAGCTCCACAAATTGATCAATCCAAACAGCAGTTTGCACTTTTTATCTATTCATAGGCAACACTTTTGTCTAGAAAGACTAGAACACAGGTATGGTATGTACACATAAGTTGCCACTATCCTAACCTGGAAGCGTGGTTTGTTTGGTGATACCATCATACCTCCCAAATGTGGCCCAGGGCACCTTCCTGGGATCCCCCAGTCAGCTCCACAAAGCCCATCCATAAATATCCTGGCTGTGTGGAGCCAGGATATTGCCTCAAACCCAGTGGTGCAGGGGTAGACCACAGCCGAAACACAGCTCCCCCAGATCTGTGTATGGCCACAGGGTTGGTTCCTAGAGTAAATAAAAGTTTTTTCACTGCAGGAGACAACTTTGCTCCTCAGCAGCAGATTAGGGAAACCCCAGGATCCTAGAAAATAGCTTCTTGGATTCCCCACCACATCCCCAAGTGAGAGGAGGAAGGAGCCAAACCACAGCTCAGCAATGACAGCTGCAAATAGAGGTTATAGTTTGAAAACCTGTATCAGTACCTCTCAAGGTCTATGTGGTTAAGGATGGAAACAGATGTAGAGCCCAGCTCCTCACCTGGCACAAACCTCCACTGAAGCCAGTGATTGATGGGAGCTATTTGTGCCCCGCTTTTTCATACACACTTTCTTTTGGGGCTGCTAGGATTTAGATTGTAATTTTGCCTGACACTCGGTACCAGCCCACGTATGAGGAAGCTTCACAGAAGACAACGATAACCAGAAGTGACAACTTTCTTTTGCCACAGCATTTCATTTGCCAAAGTTATACAGGAAAACACTGCTATGATACCACAAGTTGATGAGAAAATGATATTTGAAATTATTCAACAGGTTGTGCCTGGAACTCTTAGCTAAGAGGGATGATGCTTCCCAGCATGAAGATTAAAACCTGCTCTCAATAGCGCTACGAGTTTGCTTCAGTCGCTAAAACAATCTGTTGACATTCTGGGATATGATCCCCTCCCAAAAAAATAAGTGGTATGTGATATTTAAGACAGAAGGCTCAAACCAAAATTAAACATTTGCCAGATCTAGAAAACTCACAGTCTCCTCTGCACATCCTCTCATGAACAGCCTCACAGACATCACCATCAGCGTTGATTTTAAAGGTCTCCATCAGGTCTACGGCAACTGGCAGCAGTGAGAGGGATCTTTCCAAGGGACTCAGGAAACATGTCACCACGGAGAAGAGCACAAGAAGCTCTTGGTGCCAGAAACACAGGTCCCAGGCAGCAGAAACCACCCAGAATGGAACTTGCAGGCTCCAGCTATGAAGAAGCAATGGGCAGCAGATTCAGGGGCAGTCCAGGGACCATGAAGGGGAAGCACACTGTATTCAACAGCTAAGCTGATACTCCAAAGTGGGTGCTGGCTTCCTAAAAATTTAGGAAAGCTCTCTCCACCTTCTGGAAGCAAAGATCATGAGGTATTTTCCCTCAGCATCATAGGTGCTCAAGAACTGAGATGATCATGGATTTCCAGAAATGCAATTTTGTTATCGCGCATAAACTGCTTCATGCTGTGCAGTTCTGATTTCTCCCTCAGCACCTGCTACATGCACTATGACTTTCAGGGGAAAAGCTGGGATGAGATGGGAAGCAAGGCAAGAGTCTAGAGGAAAAGAATGTGTCTCTTGGAGTCAGCTCATAAATGATGGGAAAAATCCCCCAAGTTCTGGTAAACCCAGTATGTCTTTAGTCTTTGTATTTCCCATTCCTAGTGTCTAGAAAAAAAATAACGTCTGCAGCATATCATGATCTCAAATGTCTTGAGAATTTAATCTACACACAGAAGTCAGTGCAAGAGAGAGAAAACATTTGTCATGTACGCTGTGCTTATGAAAAGCCAGCAGAGATTGAGAAACAAGCGTAAAGTGATACGAAACTTTAAAACTCCAAGAGGTACAAGCCAATATCAATAGCAGAAGCTACCATAATTTTTCTTTAAGAGGACATCTTGAGTAGAACAGCATCCCTGTAACAGATGGGAAATGAGGGGATGTATCTTGTGCCTTAGCCAACATCTGAAATTCTCCACAGTGACACCGCGTATATAGAACACGCTCTGAACCATCCTATCTCAGAGACAGATCTTGCCAAGTTTTGAAATACAGATAGCAGCACAACAATGGGACACTTTCAACGACTGATAATGTGATACGAATGAAGAAAATCTGAAAAATACCGATGGCCCTTCCCCATTCAGCTGCTGACTTTGTGCAGAGTAAGAGAGAAAATGCGCAGTATCTGCTGCCTAGCAAGAGAGCCGAGGAGAAAGGAAAGTCGTGGGTGAGTGAATCTGATATCAGATGAAGAATCCTCCTGAAGCCCTTAGAGGACAAAACTTCAGGATAAGAGCAAACAGTCTTGTTACTCAACTGATATATATAAACAAACAAAGTTAAAAAAAAATAAAACCACAAAGTAAATTTTCCTGTAACCACAAGTAAGGCAATCTCCTGTTTTCTCCATGTGAATCAGAAAAAATGAGAAACCAGAGGGAGAGTGCCAGCATAGTACTAATACACAGGAGGGTAGTAATATATGTTTTTTAAAACTCAGTTTCAAATTAAGGTGCATTTTGTCCCTGAAAATTACGACATTCATCAAGCTTTCATTTTTGTTAGAAATTTGCATACATTAAATAACAACATATTCTATTTCACAACAGCTAGCAATTATCTATTTAACAGCTACCCAAGCTAAATCCACAATTTTTAAAGTAGAGTTGGCATGTACGTGCATAACATCCAGCACAGAACGGCGGGCCTTAAATTGAAAGCTACTGTTTCCCAAGTGACAATAAAATCTGAGTTTTGGTCAGAACTGTCATAAAACCAATACACATATTTAAGTGTCAGATTTGGGAAGGAACCATAAGCGACACTGAATAACTTGCATGCAACTGAGCAAATCCTTCAGCCTTTCACCTGTAGTGCTAAAGACCGACGCATAGACTCATCCCCACAGCCAGCAAGCCAAGTTTTCATCAGTTGCTTCTGTTTTAGTGGAAGTAATATGATCTTGAATGTTTAGGTGAGCATTGCGAGCACTAAAAGCATGTTACCAATGCAGCATAAACATCAGACTACAGATAAACAACCTCCTCTCCACATCACTAATATATTGCTAGTTTGACTCCCTGCCTTGTCACAGTTTAGTGACAAACCTCATGATTTTTTTTCCTCCAGTCACTCCCCACCCCCCCCCAATCTAAATTCTTGTCCTGCTGAGGTTAATAAAGAGAAATAAAAGTATATTGGAAAGCATGTATTAAAATATTATTCGCACATACAGACACACACCAAAGAGGTATATATTCAGGTACTGAAAATATGGAGAACAATCGATAATGATACAATGATTTACTTTCTTATTTTCTAGTACCTAATGCCTCCCATGCTTGCTTTGACAATAAACACCATTTGTCCGTAGACCTAATTCTCAACTTCCCCGAGGTCTGTGTGATTTCTCTGTCTGTGACGTCCTTCTCTTATTTTCTGCTGTATGAATATGTCTCACCGTATCCAATGGTCACAATTTATAGAAGTTATATAGCCCATTTGTCTTGCCAAGCTTTCACTTTCTTATGACTCTGATGGGAACACACTCATTGCCTTAAAAACGTACATGGTAGAACAAAACGATAAAAAAGGGGGTTCCATACTTTACAGAATACCTGCAAAGTCCAAGTCACTCTGTTTTGACCATTTAGTTACTTCACCCAGAATTAAGCCAACTCACTGTAAGCAACAGATTTTCACACTTGATTTTAGATAATTACTTCCTCCACAAAGATTTGCTAGCACATTTGCTAATTAAACATTTCTGCAAAAGAAATCAAATGACAAAATATGAATATGGTAATTATTTCTGGTTTATAAGATTTTTACTGTAACAGAAGTCATCATACACAAGTAGGAATGAGAAGGAATTTTTTTAAGCTATCAGTGATGAGACCATTTGTAATCCCCTGTGCACTGCAGGATCACCTCTCAAGTGTTTTTGTTCAGTTTTCAGTGGCCTCCACTGAACTCCTTTGAACTTTTCATGTGCCTTCTCGGTCTCCAAACAGCCTAAACAGATTTGCGCTCCAAGACTTTCCTTTGGTCTTTCCTCAAGCTCAAATGCAGTTTAGGCTTCAGATTTCAGTCTGCCTTACTCCTACCTACTCAGATTCAGGATTTACTGAAATCAACTCTTTTTGCTTACTTCTATGGAGCAAGAAACAGCAGCACACGTATTCTGTTGGAATATGGAAGAAAAGAGTGCAGTGGGTTAAAGCAGGCAAGTGCTGTGGTATCTTGGAAAAATATTCTATGGGTTTGTAATTACAGTCAACAGTTCCTTTGCTAATAGCAATAAAACAGCTTGCACCTCTGTAAATCTGCTTGAGATGGCCCAGCATCTGTTTTCCCATTGTTCATGTTGATAAGCCTGTCTTCAGATATGCATTTATGTTCCTGCCTCCGAATATTATAGGTTAGACTAGGTTTAGCAAGACATCCTGGTGCTGAGGTCCTTCAGATACTGCTCTCGCTGCTCAGGTCATGCAAGTGTCTGCATTCTCATCAGCCAACAGTTACACAATTGCTACAGGCAGTGGCATTCAGGTGTTCCCCTGAAAACACACCTCATTTCCCATACCCTACCTAAAGCACTGCTTAAAGCCCCCAGCTTCTAGGAAAACAGGACACATCCAGCCTGAGCTGAAAATCTGTGGGTTTTGATGCCAACTGTGAAGATTAAAAATGAAATATTATATACTTTGGTGACCTGCGCTGAATTAAGGAAGTCAGCATTTAAATGTCAAGTTGCATAATAAGAGACACAAAGAAGCTTTAGAAACAACTCAAGCGGAAAGGGAAATTATGGATTTCTGTGCTTGTTGAGCTGGATCACTTCCACATACACACACTCTTTCTCCGGCCCAAAAAATCTCCACAATAAAATATGTTGTGATATCTTCATTTTGTGACAGATCTATTTTTCATCCAACACACATCTGAGATGATACAAAACTGACAGACAGTGGTTTGCATCATCTCACAGCACTGAAAATTTCTCCTGACTTCTTCAATGATGTGATTTATATAGGATATTCATTCTTATCTATAGAGAATACCTTATAAATTATACACATTTCCTAACCCACTTTGTCTTTATTCTACATAGGGAAGGTCATCTCATCTATTTATGTCAGAGAGAGCAAAGTCACAGCGGGGAAAAATGCAAACCTGTGTGTACACATGGTCTTAATCTCATTCATAACCATATATCCACTTGAACCACTTTTTATTCACTTCTATTTTTATACTCTTTAGGGAATAACAGAGGACATACTGAATAATGTATATAATTCCATGCCCTCTATAATGCCAAAAAATATACTATTTCAAAATACATTAAGTAGCTTGCTACTGAGGCATACTAACACATTAGCAAAGCCATTATACTGAACAACACTGGAAAAATCAGCAAATCAACACTGAAATTAAGAACAGAATCTGGAAAAGTCTTCCATAAAATGATTGTTTAGGCCATTTAAAACTAAATGACAATTCTCAAATGCCTGGAATGTATCGTAATAGTTTCAGTGTTCAGAATTTGGCTAGTCGGTAGCAGCAGCTAAGCCACACTTCAACTATGGAAGACCACTTTGGACATGATCTCAAGCAGTTTGTGAAACTTCCCAATTGACTTTGGTGCATGCTGGGTAGACCCCAAACAGGAAGAAGCGCTACAGGACTTGGGCTCAAACAGGAGCCTAGCAGAGACTAAGGCAGCAGGTGTTTCCTCCTACCCACCTACAATTTGCTCTGTGACCTTACTGACTTTTCCCTCCTCAGTACTTATGTCCAACACACAACCAAACCACCACCACAGCCATTAAGCCACTTCAAAACTCAATATTCCTTCTCCACAGGTCAAAATCACAGACTGTTTCTTACTATTACTCATTATGCACTAGCCAGCTCCAACAGAGCAGCTATATATTACAAAACAATACTTTAAAAAGCTTATTGCTTCCCACATCAAGTTAAATTGATTGTGGGTCAGATGCAGCAAAACTGCTTCACCAGCAAATTTACCAACACAGTAGAAACTGAAATATCACAGAGAGGCTTGAGACTTCTTTGAAAGACAAAGGTGGACACAAATCACAGTTTTAAAACTCAAAATTTCACTTTCAATCAGACATTTGGTAAAAAATAGCTAAAAAATTTGTTTTGAAAAGCGTTCTTTCCTCTAGATTGCTCCAACCTGGATACCTCACTTAAAAAGACATTACCTAGACCTTGACCATCTGATGCAACAGATCTGAATGTATCATGATTTTCAAAAGCATGAAAAGGAACGGTGGTGCCATGTGTTTAATGGACATCTCAGCAAGGACAACTGTGGCATTACCTTGTGGATGAATAACCTCATTAAATGAAGGAAGACACATCAGGAATTGAAGATCAAGGGATAGAATTTCTTTCACCAGCCACAAATTTAGAAAAAAACTTCACTGAAATAAAATGCAGTCAGAAAGTTGTAACTCAGGCAAGGCTGTTCGTAAATATTTATGTACAATTGAAACAGAATACCTATTACTCATCTAAACAAAGTTTATGCTCACTGTGCAGTGAGTTGTTTACTCTTTTGCTTTGGCTTTGTAAGAAAAAGCTTAGATACAAGCATATGGTGAATTCTTGCAATTAAAACGCAGTTTCATGACATTACTTAGTATTCAACTTCCCACCACCCCACCTATAAACACTGAATTCTCCTACCAGCTGCACACTACAAGAGTTCAAATCAGCAACTCACAATATAAACATTCATTTTCACTGATCAACATGCAAACACCCGTAGTCTAAAACTGCACGTATTTCATAGCTTTGCTCAATACCAAAATAACCCATCGACGAAAGTTTCCTCACAAACTACCTTGGCCTTCAGAGCAAACCAACGTCTTCACCATGCAAGGTAAGATCCTGTTTCTCTACCCTTGATGTGCATTTGAATTTCTTCTTAAAATTCATGAGGTTATTATTTCTGAAGGGCTACTTTATTAAGACTATATTACACAGCCACCTGTTACGACAGCAAAAAAGAAATCCCACTAGTCTCCTATTAACAGGTTTCATCGTATTATATTCAAATTATAAACTAAGATGGTTTATGAATATTTCCTTTTAAATTAAAATACCAGTTCCTCATGTGAAATCAAGTTTATGATAATTCAGAGCTTATCTTCACAGTTTGATGTCTTTGTCCTTCCTTAGACAAATAGTCTGCATATTAACACATCAGTGATAACTGTCCTTTGACTTACTCAGGAACTTAACTAAGACTTTTTAATTTATGTTTTTAAAGTAAAAATCACCTCCATCCATCCAATGTTTCATTGTTTGTTTCCCCTCAAATTTTCATACCCCATAGAACAGAAATTTTAGAGGCATTTAACCAGAAAAACAAAACAATCTTCCCTTCATTTCAAGTAAATTAAAAAACAAAAAAAAAGCTAACAATCTTTGGCATGAACCTTGAGCATCTGAACTCACAGCTTCAACCTGCCGCCAGTTTTGATACTCCAGGCACCGAGCAAGAGGGCTTTCCTCTAGCAACCTATCCACTGGCATTTGGGAGAAGCCATCTGTGCACTCCCACACAGCACGTTTTCACCAAAACTACACCAACTCTCATACTGTAAAGAGAGGAGACAGAAGAAACCTCCTCCCTACTAAAACACAGCAGTTCCAGCACCCTTTTTGGCTGTTTTCACTGGTGCAACCCCACTAAGCCTGCAGTCCTCCTCAGCAGCTCGGCTTCAGGAAAGCATTCTCTTCCCTTCAGTGACTTCGAGTCTCTATCTCTCTCTGAGGCAGCCTTTCGCTCTATACACCAAGTTACCATATTTTCATTCCAAATTTTCTAAGAACGCCTCAACAAGGAAACAAGAAAACAATGTCTTCCTTCAATTTCCCTCATTCTTGCATTTTTTCCTGGATCAAAAAGGAGTTGCTGCTGACTGAAATGAAAGCACCAGGTACACCCTTTGTGCAAGAACAAAACTGCTTTTCTCTTCACACAAGTTTCATGCATCTGCCTCTTAATGTCCAGTAGCTCAGACACTATAATTCCTTCTTTAATCTCCGTAGGGATCGTGCTGCTTCTTTGATAAAACAATTCTTTCTTTGTGTTTGACTGTTTTCTATTGCACAAACGTCATAGCTAGACAACTCATGTCACGTCTCCTGTCCATAAAACACTGTCAGCCTACACAGTATCTAAGCCATCTTTTTCGCCCCTTTATGAAAGCACTGGTAGAAAACACAAAGTCACTCACCTTTCTTTCTCCAGCTAAACTATTTCTCAGTAGACAAACAACATTTCTTCTCCATTGGCTTTGGCCATGCTACTCCCCACACATTAAGTCCTCACATTAACCTTATCTATCTGAATAGCCCTCTCAAGGTACTCTTAATTACCTATTTAACCGTATTCAAAGTCTTATCACTACCATGTGGTCTCTGTGGTCTCCTGGCTACACAACCTAAGGCCAGAGATAACCAAGGAAAAATAACAGGACTGTTGCTTGTTTTGATTTATCACTCAACTCATGTACATGGGTGCTGATTTAAATTTGCCCACATGAAGTAGAACAAAGGCCACAATGATTTTTTGCCCCCCTCCTATGCAACATTTGAAATCATACTTGCTCCTCTAGGTTCTCTCAAGCAGCTGACAAGCATTTAAATAATGACATTCAATCCAGCTGAAAAGCAAGGAGGAGCAACACGTGTAGAGATTTGAGTAACTGAAACAATGAGCAGCTCTGCAGGAAAATGAATTTAATTAAAGTTACTCATGCAGGCTCTTAGCCTTAGAAATCTATAAATCTGAAAAATCATTTCCCTTTCAATTAAGTTTGTATTTGTCATTTCAGAGAGATAAAAACAAGTCCCCACTGACCAAGTTTTCCAATACTAAGCTATTAGGAGTAATACATAACACAGGGCTGCAAAATGTTTCACATAAGAAAAATTCAGAAAAGCCAGTGAGGATCTACAGTTGTCACAAGTCCCACCACAGCCAAACGATTCCTTTTTAAAGTTAAAAGTACAGATGCATCGACTGGAGATGTTTCAAGACAGTGTCTGTGTTATGACTAATACCCTGAGGAGAGCTCACGTCACCTAACTCGTACATCTTATATAATCTCTAGGAAAAAAAAATAAGTTTCTTTCAGAGGATTTTTTAGATCATTTGAATTAGACACCTGATCTCAGCTGCACTCTCATCCCCCTTTTTCCACTGCTGTCTGGAGTCTGCAGAGTCACCTCCCAACTTGACTGCCTCATCTCTCTTGCAGGAGACAGTCCAATATATCAAAGGACCAGAACGAGCAAAAACTGCTGCTAACTGGAAAACCATTTCTCAAGACATTTGGACAATCACATTCAACAAATTTCTGAATATTCATAGAAGCCAGCAGCAGCAGCAGCACTGAGACTTCTTCACTTGCACACTGGTGGGAAAGGTTGTTCTACAGAACGTACCAAAGATAACTTTGCCAAGTCCAAACAAAGTTTCTGCTGCTCAAGTACGTCATCACTGATTTTCCTAGAAGTCATTTCTTTCTTCCTCTCACCCCACTCACACAGCAACTTGTAAGGACTTATGTAGAACTCCTGATTTTTAATTGTTGCACCACCAGCGACAGGAGAGTGCTCAGGATGTTAGGAACAGCTGCAATTAATAGTCTGTTGTTCTGTTCATGCTCACCAAAAACTGCACTAATTCCAACGAGAGGAATCAAGGGCTACTGTGAAGATTTCTCAAAGCTGTTTCGTGATAATCACAGGCAGTGGCTACAGCCGTTTAGCATTCACAGATGTGGTATTCACAGTATTCTGGTGGATCAGCTGTTTTTCCAAAAATGAGCTTGAATGAAATCAAAGTTAATGTGAAGGTTTCAGTTTTTCCCCCTAGGCAAAACTCCCACTGAGCTTAGCAAGAACTGAATCAGACTCATGAAGGGTTTAAACATCCACTGCTGAAAGGAGAGATCCAATCCTACGATTTATCTGTGAGCGAACACAAAACCCACACTCCGCTTGACCTGGCAGTAAGTTATTCATTCAGAAGGAATACAACGTTGTCTCTAAAAAGAGCTTCAAAGAATGGAGAAGAATAGATATTTCACCTCATTCACCTCTCTAACAGTGGGAAGAGTAAATGGGAGTGGTATGTGCAAAAGTTCCAGTAAACCACGGAGAAAGCCATCCTTCTCTGCAGGAGCATTTAAACCCCACAGCCTTTCAGAACTCTCACTTTACCACAAGTGAGGGGCATTTGTTATACAAACAGGGCAGCCCATCGAATATTTGGGATTTCCACCCCTCCCTCCGTATTCTCCGTCAGAAAAAATGACTACAGGAGGTTATGAGGTGCTGGTTGTTTTGGGGAATTTTCTCAGATCTATGCAACTGCAGCACCCTCACCGGGTGTGGGAACCCTCGTTAAGTTACATGTTATTTTAATATTTAAAATTTTTTAATATTTTAGGAGCAGACTGGATCTCTAATGAAGTTTGGAGCAGGGTGTTAATCCTTGGCGATGAGACATGGGCACACATGGAAGGGAGCAGGGGGGGAATACTTCTTCCAAGTAATGTAACCTGTTACCTCTAAGAAAAAAGAGCAGCAGTATTTCCCACACACATAAACTCGACTTTAATGCAAATAAAACAGGACTGTGGAAACAAGCATAGGCATAGAACCTTTCCTTTATTTCTGTTGTAGCATCATGCATGTTTATACTGTAGTACTCTAAAAGCTTAGATTTCCTCTGATTTACAGCTAACATAACAAAAAAAAATCTTTACATTGTCCCATCTGGATAGCGTTAACGCTTTGCACTTCAAAGATTATATACATCAGAGGAGACATCATTTGCTTATTTGGATCATTGCTTATGTGTAGGATGTTACACTCTCAAACAGCTGCTGTCAGCTTTGCAGAAAGATTCCCCAGAAGAGCATGGAAGTTGGAATGGTAGACGGTATATACTACCACAGGACCCCCTAAAGGGCACAAAATAGGTTCACCCATTATTTGCAAAAGAAACAGCCAAACAAAATGAGACAGAAGAGGCAACTGCTGTAGATGGGGTAATTACATAAATGTTACACACAGTAGTACATTAAGCAGAATGGATTGCCAATCCAAATGCAGGGATTGCCTGAGCAAGAAATTCATTGTACTCTGTTGGAGATCTGACATACAGCCTCGAGTCATTATATATGCTTAAAGTTATCTACCTGAAGAGTTACTTGTTTGCCTCAGAAGGCTGCAGCCATGTTGTTACAGTAAGAATTCATTCCTTCTCATTTTCCAGGGCCTCCTCTAGGCAGAGGGAGCACAATAACCCCTCTTCTCTCCTAACCTTTAGCAAGCTTGCTTAAAATAAATACTCAAACAATTTAATACAGGTACATTCTTCTGCCAAGTGCTTGACTTGACATTCCCGTGATGTTCACATTGCTAATTATAAGACAATGCAGTTTATCAAAGTGTCTGCTTTTCTTGAAAGTTTGTTTATACACATACAGACTCTGTGTAGACTGTTGGGTATAGTTCATTAGCAACCCAAGATGCCCACGATCACTCCATGCTCAGCGTGCTACACATATTTTGACAAACAATTAATCAGAACTCAGTACTGCATCTGGCTTGCATTTACAGCCAAAGAACGAATTGGGTTGAAAAAGCATCTGAAAGGATAATACTTCAACCTGATGACTTTGTAGTTGGGTTTTGTTTTCCTGGAAGGAATCTGCTAACGTATCATGTTTGAGAGACCCAACAGACACTGAATTTATGAGCCTTTAGGTAAACAAAACATATGGTGCTTGCTATGTTCCATCTATCTGATAATCAGTCATTTAGCAATAAATGCACAATAAAATTTGGCCAGCTTCTCAAGACACGACATCAGAGGAGATCAATTACAGACTTAATTTAGACAAATTTTTCATAGGAATTTTTTTCTTTGTATTATATTATCTTCCCTGTTCCATGAAGTTTTTATTAACTCCTGTGGAAAATGAGACCTAGATTCTTCAAATCATAATAGGGATGTAAAATATCAGTAAAATCAGGTATGAAATGATGGATTAATCTGAAACAATGACGAATAATAAATCCAAGTTGTTCTGTCTGTAATTATATTGCCAATACTGTCTAAAAAACTATACATTGAAGTTTGTTATTTTACTATTCCACTAACTAAAGCTTATCAGAAGAGTTCCCTCTTCCAGGTCTCCATCTTAGAGCAGGTACCTACAATCCCCAGGTGGGAAGCAAGCCCACCTTGGGACTTATGATTACAGAAGGGAGGTCAGCATCAGTGCTGCTCCAAGGGCTTTGGATACCTCTTAGCCCACGCAGAGGGGTCCATGTACCAGACCTTGGTTACGTACATGGTCAGGCAGAGCCATAAAGGAATTTTTCACAGAAACTTAGATATAATTTCCAGCCTAGTCAGACACGTTCCTTTTGCTTTTTAATTACATCATGAATCTTAAAGAGGAAGGGAAAATGGAGTGAAAAATAAGAAAATAAAAGAGGTAAAAGATCATTTACCCAGGCACAAATACAGGTTGGGCAGAGAATGGCTGGAGAGCAGCCCTGAGGAGAAGGACTTGGGAGTGCTCATGGATGAGAAGCTCAACATGAGCCGGCAGTGCGCGCTGGCAGCCCAGAAAGCCAACCGTATCCTGGGTTGCATCAAAAGAAGCGTGAGCAGCAGGTCACGAGAGGTGATTCTCCCCCTCTACNAGGTGTCTCTGCCCATGGCAGGGGGGTTGGAACTTGTTGATCTTTAAGGTCCCTTCCAACTCTAACCATTCTATGATTCTATGATCATTGCATTTTAGTTCTACTCCAGGGAATGCCAAGTATTGAAATGTCACTTGGAATGAGCACCGAAATCCTTCCCATTTTTAGACAAGACTGCCAGTCTACAGGGTCATTTGTTTTGTTGTGCTGAGACAATGATTATTCAGTTTTTCCATACTGAGAGTAAAAATCTTTAGAAGACAAAACTCAGAAGACTTTTCCACGAGTTTTCTGATCAGATTATTGACTTGGGGGACACTGAGCACCATGCTTGAGTGCAGGGGAACACTGAGCACTGATATTTGGAAGAGCGGAGGGACTTGTCGAAGGCACTGACACCATCTCTGACCAGGGACTCTCAGATGTGCCCGGAGGGACCAACCCAGCAAGCACAGAGTAAGCAGGAGCAGAAAACCTTCATCAGCAGCACTTCAATCTCAGAGACCACGTACTATAGGAACCTCTCCAGATGCCAGGAGGCAGGGGTTTAAAAACACAAGAATTTCGGCAACATGTTTAATAACATCAGCCCAGTTCGGCATCAAGCAGCAACTGGCTACAAGTTTGGATACGACAAATTAAAGAAATCTCTGGAGATTCCTGTGCCCACTGGAAGGGTTCGAGGGGACCTTTTCCTTTTGCATGTCTATCCTTAAAGCTCAGAGGATTTATATACCAAACTTTGGGCAAGAGTGTTGAATGAGCTCTTCCACTCATATTTTGTGCATTATTAAGCACCTTACTGACTCAAGATAGCTAAATTTGTTACTGAGACACATTAAATAAGGCTGATGACTTGGCAGCCATGTGGAGTCAAATATGTATTAATAAGTCCAGGAAATGTTCAAAATCCATATTAAGTAACTCGCCTCTATTCCACAGCTCACGTTCCTCAGACTTTCTCTCCCAATCCCCACAGTGTTGAAGCACGCTTCCAGCTGTAGCATTCTCCAAGAATTTATAGGAAGTACAAGCAGTGTTTCCCCACTCACCTTGCATTTGAAGCACACCCATAAAATAACGGTTTAACCCTACTGTGCCATATAAGACCAGGTAATGCTTTATGGCGAGAACTAGCAACCAGACATGGCTTTGAGCATCTACTTCCATTTCCAGCACAAAATCAGATTTTTTAATGTCAGTTTCATTTATTACTAAGATGTAGAACAGTGAGAAATTATTAGAGACTTGAAAAATCAATTTAAGCATTTTAACTTTGAGATCAGACTCTTCAGCTACTGCAATTTGTGTAAGACAAGATGTAGCAAAGAGCTTTCCATAAAGTGAATTTCTCTGTTCAGCTCAAATATGCTTAGAAGATAGTCTCTATATTATATTACATCAAGGGAATTTAGCATTAATACTTCAGTAACAAAAGCTGGAAACACAAAAGCAAGTGGCAAACTATACAAATCAAGATTTGATCCTGGGTTTATTGTAATAAAATTTCTTTAGAATAGTGTTGCACTGGAGAATTATTTTATTTATTTTTTAACAAGTCAAGTATTTAATTTAATATCCCACATGGTATTTAGGAGGCTGGGGAATGGGGTTATGATTAAATATTGCATTTAACGTACAAGTCCTGCAGACAAGAGAATTGGCTTTATATATTGTGTTGTGGTACTTTTGGTTTGGTGGTTTTGTTTCGTTTTTTTTTTTTCAAATGTTCATTGGTTCATCTCAACAGTGTCTTCCATTCAGTAGAGCCTCAGATACTTGCTTATGTTTTAAAAACGTGTTCAATGCTGTAATACGAAAAACAATCTATATTTCAATACATGCAGCCTGTGAGCTTGACATAAAAAATAAGAAACAGATGTAGGTCCAGATGAAGAAACGTGTCTATTGTGAAGTTTAAGGGGCAATTTGGCACAAAAATAATTGAAGTCAATATGCAGAAAGAAAATCTGTCAGCAAATTGCAATGCTTGACTGAAGCGCAGATATATCTTTAAAAAAAAAAAATCTACGTAGGCTATATGTGGTCTACCAGTTTAAACAGATTAGTACTACATCAGAATTCTTTTACTTTATTTCAGCCAAAGTATTCACTCTGAATACAAAAAAGAAAACGCTTATTGAATTTGAAACATAGATCTCTTGATAAAACCTTTATTTATCGAGCTGCTGGGCCACATCGGCATTGCAGGCTCACCAGCAGGAGCCTTGCACTGGGACCAGAGAGACCAGCCCCTGCAGAGCCCCTTTCCATGGAATTTACCAGACACACAAAAAATGTGTCAATGCTACCATGCCCAAAAATGGGGGCCCAACAAATTTTCAACACAAAGTTTTGCAATATCCATAATATTGCCTAGCAATTTCATGAAGGTTCTAATGTGAGAAGTTGTACTTACTCTTAGATCTTAATCGATATCGTCTTTCTATCCCTCTTTGCTCAAGAGCCTCTTGCCTCTCCTACCCCAACTGATATAACTTCAAGTTCTAAAAATCTAAAACCCCAAGTTAACAGTAATCAGAAGGCAAATAAGGAAAACCAAATACTGCTTTGAATACTTCCTCATCCAGACCAAAGGATTATTTTTTAACACTATCATCTTATCATTATTCATACAACAACCATAACATCAGCCTGAACTCCTGGAACTTTCAAAGACTTTAAAATCCAAGTGACCAATCCTTTACCACATTAAAAGAATTCATCAGACACTTCCTAAAAAACAACCCTTATTCATAGCTTTTCATGGTACTGTCTTACCACTTCCTAGTAAATGCAAACATTTTATTTAAATACCTTGAGCATTTTTATTATTTGGTTGAATTTCTGCATACTTCATTCCCAGGTTTGTTTTCACAATCCCATTATGCTGCTCTAAGATACATCTAATATTGTCTTTTAAAGTTTTCTAAAACCAGAAGCACTGTGCTTGCAATGTGTGACACTAAAGATAGAATCATAGAATCATTCAGGTTGGAAAAGACCCTTGGGATCACTGAGTCCAACCATCAATGCCATTCTATAAAATTTCTCCCCTCCCCCAAACACCACATCTAAACGACTCTTGAACACATTCAGGTATGGCAACCCAACCACCTCCTTGGGCAGCCTATTCCAGTATCTGACCCCTCTTTCTGGGAAGAATTTTTTCCTTATGTCCAGTCTAAAGCTACCATTGCAGCTTCAGTGATTCCCTCTTGTTCTATAGAAAACACTGATTTTGATTACCTTGTTTCTTCAGGCCTAGTTCTATTTACACGTGGCTCAGAAAGGAACAACTACTCATCTTCCAATTACAACTCCATCCACTCACTGCTTCTGTAATAAATGAAGCAGCCCAGAGAAAAAACTACTGATTTTTCTGAACTCACAGGCACTATAAGTGAAGTTCTTACTACTTTCCAAGTTTTAAACACAGATGTGAGGAAGAAGTCTCATTTTTTAGCCACTTTATGCAGGAAGTTAAATCAGGACTGATGAAGGCTGAGCATCTGAGCACAGTGCAAAAGCATGGAAGATACAGACTCCAATTTTGATTTGAACTTATTAAAAAGACCCAAGCAAACCAGAGAAGTATATCCAAGAATGACCACCCACCATTATTAGTGGATAAACAACACTTGGAAAGTACTCACAAACATTGAAGGGTGTGGGGTACTTCTGTCCAGTGCCAGTTCTGCAGAAACTAAAAACAAGCCTAGAAAAACTGACCACAACGTAATGAAGACGCACTTTTTTGGAAGGATACATGCCTTGCTCCAATAATACCTGTTGAATTGCTGATTATTAAGTTTCCCTTAAAATATCACGTTTTGGGAATGAAAATAAAACAAACACATACCTCGCCAGTAATATACATGTTCTTATTAGACATCCATGAGCTTGACTATAGATTTAAATATCTCATATAAACATATCCTGTTTAAGAAACAAATGAGATTAAAATTTATAAAACAAATTTGCTTCTTTCAAATTAAGAGTTTTTCTTGCCTTTTCCTTAGAAAGAGGAATTAGCATTGGCTGTTAAAGATGGCACTTTTTTTTTTTTTTGTAGTATCAGTTAAAAGTGAATCCTCAATCATTCCCCGCTCCTTGAGGCAATTTCAAACAAGCTCACAGACTTTTAGCACAATTCTAATTAGCTTTGTTCTTATGAGTAGTTAACTTGTTTCAGACCCATTATGTACATGTTAATTGTTATCTTAACAAAGAATAATGAATTTGTAGAAGTCATAGTTGTTTGACGTCTATTTAAAACATCCTTTAATCCTCACTTTGGACTAAAAATAACTACAATGGGCTTGGTTTTGGAATTGTTTTAATTATCACAACCACATAGCATTTGTATTCAGGTATCGTTATTTATCTGAACAGTGTTGTTTTCTGTGGAATCGCCCCTGTGACAAACTGCCTGGAATTTAGAAGTTGAGGGGCAGGTAGGGAAGAGTTGTGTGTTTTGCTTTTGCAATGTTACGTCTCACTTCTTTATAATGTAGATATTATGGTATATGAGTGGGTGTGTGTATACATATATATATATATACAGATATATATATATATATAAAAGAAGTTCAACAGCCAATAAAATTAAGAAGTGGTCCACATTTTCCTGTCCCTGGGCCACCTTTACTCCTAGTAGCTAAAGTTTTTCATGTTTTACAGCAGTAAGATACAAAGGCACATTTCCAGAAGGCCACCAAAACAAAGTTCTAGCTCTTCCAGAGTTCAACTAGCTTCTGCACAGCCAAGTCTGCACCCAGACAGGATGGGAAAAAAAAAAATTCAAAAATCTGCGAACATCATAATTCTACATATACTATCCATATGATACCAAATTACTATACCAACTGCAACATGGTGACAGTTCACAAAAAACATATAGAAGAAATTCTTCCTCTTAGAGAAGTGAAACATGACAGTTTAGTAGCCTCAAAGTTATTTTCCTAACTCTTGGCGGGGGGGGGGGCGGGATCCCTAGAAGGGTTGAAAACTTCAGAATGAGCTTCATATAAAGAGCCCTTTCAGGTCTGCATATCCACAAGGATTGAATGACCTAGGCGTCACTGCAGGAAAACACAACTTAAATGAACTGTACCTTCAAATTCCATAACTATGCCCTTCTATCACAAGGAGCTATCACAAGCTCCTCTACACATTTATTTACTGGTAAATATCAAGACATTACTGTGACAGCTATGTGAGGGAACAATTATTCAACAGCAATTTTTTGCTCACCCCCAAGGAGTAGTATTATAATGAATCATTAGAAAACTAACAAGAGACTGCAGTATTTAGAAAGACACACCACCTAAGAATGAATTGTTTAAATTCTTTGGAATTTTATTGTATCCTGGAAGAGAATATGAAAGGCAGTAATCCCAAAGTCTCAATATTTGATACTCCCTTCAATAGCTGTGGTGATAGCACAGTAGAAGCATGTATTTTAAGTGAATGAAAGAGAATTATATCTGAAACAATACAGTAGCTGAAGAGTTCAGACCTTGGCTTGCTATTAGCTTCTTTCTCTATAATTAGGCAAGCCCCGGGAAACCCAGAAAGAGCAATTACATTTGCCTGAACCAGTCTGGGTGAACCTGATCTGATTTAAGCACAAAAGAGAACAACTGGATTTATGATGCTCACATTTTCTTGGAAGCAATTTGTCTTTCTCCTTTAATTCACTGCAAAGCCTTTGGTCTCAATATGTCCAATAAACTATGGTTTTCACATTCAATATTCATGAAAGTAACATAATACAAAAACTAACATTTATCTTACATTTACCTTTAAAGGGTTGGAAAATTATCACTTACCTACTGATTGTGTACAAATCAAAATTCTTGGTTACTTGACTTAGCCTAACAAGTGTGAAGGCAAATGTTACCACTCATGAGTCACTCACTGCAAAATCAGGTGGAGTTTCTGATCTAATAAAGTTAGATAGTAGCTAACACATCACATCTTCCCAATTGGCAAGTAAAGATCTAAAATATTCAATTAGTGACAATGTTAATAAAGCGCCTTTGGTTTTCCTAATCCTGCCTCAGATGACAATCCTGTAACAGCAACTAAAATTTCATAATTCATAAAACTGCTTTCCATCAGGAAGCTCTGACAACATGCAGCTTATCTGCCTTTTTCTTCAGCTCTCAATCATAGAACCTAAGAAATTCTAAAATATGCTCAAAAAAAGTTATAGATAGTATATTAAAAAGTTTATATTTTGAAAGATAACAAGGAACCTTATCCCAGTTCANAATGGATGGGATGTATTTTTCTCTACTAGAATCCAAGTGCCAGGTAACATAAATGAGAAAGTGACTTGTTGTCTGTGAAGCAAAGAAAACTTCATAGTTTGGGTCCCTCTCCCAGTTAGTAAGCAAAGGCTGCAAGTGCCCAAGGAAAGCTCTGCATATGAGCTACCTTGATTCAGTAAGCCTCCAGCGCATCCAACCCTCCTAACACAGACAAGAGTAAAATTTTACCTTCAAGTTCAACTAACAGAATCTCATGCTTGTGTCTGACTCAAAACAATGCTCAAGGAAGAAGTATTGTAAATGCATATTTGTATACAAGAACCTCATCCACAGTCTGAAAAAGGGTAAGTCAGCATAAATCTCTCTACTGACAGCTAGAATTTCAAGGCACTGTCAATAGATTTTTAGCATATTTCACACTGCCTGCCTGTGACATAAGGCTGAGAGAGTACAAAAACCCCAACTTCCCATAACATGTTTCTCCTAAGGAATTACTGGAAGAAGGAAAGCTATATAGATACCTTCCTGCTAGCTCCTAAATGCAGAAACCAAACCACCAAAATAATACTGCATTGGAGGGTTTTAAAAGTGAGGAAAAAGGTAATTAGGCTGACTCTCAATAGAAAAAATTATTAGGAAAAAAACCCTAATTAGGCTTTTCAAAATTAAGGCAAGATCAAAACAAGCAAGAAATGAAGTGCCATGCTTTTGATTTTTTAAAGCTGTATCCCCCACTGAGCCACCTTTGCAGGAAAACATCTTCTGCATTTTATATTCCAATTAGTGCATTAATCTTTTCTTGATTATTTATTCATATTTAAAAGAGCTTGCTTGTTCCATTTTGTAATTTACAATTGCATAGGAATGCGGGAGAATGTAGCTCTATATTCATAGGCATTGCAAAAGAAGAAGCAGACAAACTTATTTCTCTTCAGACGTGATCAGCCACCTTCTGAAGTTAAGACTGTATGCCAGTCATACATTCAGTAGAAAAAAAATACTTGTTTTAACCTTCATTATTAACAAAAATGGGGAAAGCAGTGCTTATACTGTTTTTCCTTAATGCTATTTTCTCCCTTGAAAATGATTCTTTCAAAAGACAGATTTTGGCTCAAGATTTCATAGACTTCGAGGAAGCACTAACTTACGCTAGCTTTGAACAATGTTTTGGAACATCATCTTACCTTCTATGGTTGACAACCAGTGGAAGAAGATGATAATGTTAATCATCACTGTGTACTGAGCTACTCACACGAAAGAGAATTTCCCCACCTGACAAAATTTTAGAGGCATTAGCTGAAAGCACCTCTGAGGACACTCAGCACACCCTCCTGTCAGAAACAAGGCCATCACCAAAATTGGAGACATTCACCAGAGGAACTGATCAGCCAGGGTTTAAAGACAGCCCAGACAAAACATGCCTAGCTCCCTCAGCCTCATAGTTGATATACCTCAGGCCCATCATGACCAACTTCAGAGCCTTGCACCCCAACAGCATTTTGTCATCAACCATTCTGTGCTGGAGGTCCTAAAGAAGACACAGCTTCAGCCAGTTTGAGAGCTCAGCTTGCATTAGGATTCTGCCTTTCAACACAGAAGGCAATAACCAAGTTATAAGGTATTTTGTAACAGGGAGACTGATTTGGAGCAGATTTCAGGACAGGAATAAATTCAAAGAACTATATAACACAAGCAGACTCTCCTAGCATTTGACATAATAAGATGTCTCAGTAGCCAGGTACATTTTTAAGACCAGACTACAGTAATTTTAAGGATGGATGTCCTCCTCTTATTTTGTCTCCCTGCATACTTACTCTACATTCCTAGCACCTAAAGTACCCTTTCCACCTCTTCCTCAGTATAAACAGACAGTCTTGATTCCTACAGGGAACATGGATCTTAGGTTTTCATTTCTATAATTAGTAAAAAAACACTAGTATTGAAATTTATTTCTATTCCTGTCTGAAATAATTAAAAGCAAATCACTTCCACCAACATTTTCGGCATTTTAAGGATCTTAACCAAACAAGCAGGAGGAAATCCATTATAGCCCACTCAACAACCTGAAACAGGCAATCCTCATGACTGCAGCTGAGCAAACTGATCATAATTTACAATAAAACCCTCCTCCTATCTGCATGTTATCTGAAAACAGATGGAAAAGATGGTCAAACAAACATTAACTGAATAATTTTTGCAGTGCCTTTACAATAACACTGACAAATGCCAGGTGAGAAAGCATGAGGTAAAGTTCAAGACTGATTTGAAAGAGCATCTTGATAAAACAGAATGGGTTAGTTCCGTCTGCTTGGACTGAGGTCCCACCAGTGGGAATATTTGTCTTTCTCTCTATAACACATGTACATTCATCAAAATTTTTATATTAACAGAAGGTATTTGTGTATAGCTCCAAATGAACTCTGGAGAGTTTTGTAGCATTTTCCCAGATGGGTGATTAAAAGTAGACCTCCAGTGTTTAGAAATGTCTCCACAGCAGTCAAACAACTTTTCTGTAAAAAACAGTTATCTGATTTCTTTCAGTACGTACAAGCTGAGGTGATTTGTCATCTGTTAAAGCATAATGATAAAACGCAATGATCACAGAGGTCTTCCTAACACAACTTTCAAAGCACTCTTCAGTGTACTTCTATCAAAATGTTTACAAGGCAGTAGTTTTACAAGTTCACAAACATCAATCTTTATTAGGGTTATTTACCAACACTGAAGTATTGGGGTTGCACTGCGGAGTTGCTCTTCTAATCCAGATATTAAATACCTACTTTTTTTTTCATGATTCTCAAAAATTAAAGTTCTCATTAAACCTAGAAGACAAAAGACAATGTATGGGGCTTCTAAAACTATTTCTAAAGAAAACCTGAAATTACAGAGAAACACAGAAAAAGAAGTTGCTGAGAAAGTGTACATAACTCACATGTAATTTTAGTGGATAAATACAAAGAAAAAAATAATACTTAATGCTTAGGAAACCAACAACACAGTGAATATGATTTGAGATAACTATAGCAAATTGTTGCAGCAAATATTGATTAGACTTATGATTTTCAGTCTTCACAGCTCTGCTTTCAATTACTGCAGATCTAAGATTCCAAGACAAACAAACCACCACCACCCCCAAAAAAAACCACAGAAAAAGAAAGCCTTTAAAAAAAGCCCCAAAATCATTTTAATATAACTATGATTCAGCTGGAAGACATGAAAATATGCACAGCAGAGGACATCAACTAGCTGAGAGAAAACAACCAGGAATACAAACAATGAGTCAGAAGAGAGACTTGATTACAAAACCCTTGCTGTTCTTCCGAAGGTGCACCAGTAAGGACTGATGTAAAATCTGGCCAAAGAAAAAGCTTTACAAGGTGATTGCACTGAAGATTATTATTTTCTGACTCTAGTGGCCATTACAGAACCATTTCTGTCAAACATCAATATTCTGCAATTCATCTTACGAAGTGCCAAGAAAATAAGGCAAGCAGAAGTTAGTTTTTACATAGAAACAGGTTATTCAGGAAACATAAAACAAACAAAAAACCCCATACACTCAATGCATCACTTCTCTTAATTCAGAAAATACTTCAGACATCATTTTCCTCTCACTGACCAGATCAATTTTAGCAAAGTTGCATATATTTAAAATGAAGCCAGAAAGGTTTTATTTTAAAAAACTGCACACCTGCTCTGTACTTCAGATTGTATTTTACGTACACATATGAATTTTGGTAGCGGAACAGCAAGATAAATACCCATAATTCAGTTCTCTCCTTACTCTTTCTACTTGCCTACTACAAATCTCTCTACTCCTTTATGCCCTCATTGCAGGCTTAAGTTGACAGCCTTCTCTCCTCAGCTCACACTGATTTAATGTACCTGCAGTATCTCTCCTCTCCATCGCTCCTGAAATCTCTCCTTGCTTCTTAACAACTCCAACTTTCCTACTTCTACTTGTTGTTTAAGTCTAATTGCATCACCTTTGGAATGCATTTAGGGTACACACTGTAGTAAATACTATACAAAGAAAATTTTGCCACAACAAGAGGAAAAGAACATAATGGTTTTGCATGCTGCTGAGACAAAGCCACTAAAGAAGAAGTATTTTTATCTACAAGTAATATGCATTAACAAAAGGAAATATTTTTAGTGTCTGTATTCCCCAGTCTTTATTGAGAAGATCTATTCTTTGATAAAGAAATATGAAAAACACTTCTTGCAATTCAGATCTGCTTAGTTAGAGTGAACTGTATTTTAACAGATTACAGATTTCCTGCATCTTGCCTTGCTTTTATTCCAGATCTCGGTACATAATACACTACCAAGAAAGATTATTAGGGAATGAAAATACCTTAAAGACTCTACACAAACATCCCCCAAAACTACGTCATTGCCAAGGTCACCATCAACTCCCATATGTGTCACATTTCTCTTGGCTATCACAATGTATTTCAGAGATGGAAAAACAAAGCTACGTTATTGAAGTAAGAGACAGAAGCAATTTCAAAGCAACAATGAAGTCCTTTTGCTATTTTACATGAACAGTAGAACAACTTAGAAAGCATCAGAAGGAAAAAAAAAACCCAGAGAAGAGCAGAAGTGATTTTGAAAACTAGATAAATATGTATTGGAATATTTCAAGCTATCCAGTAACTAAGTCATGCCATACAACTTCACTGTCAGCCTCAGTAGATCACCTGATGACAGGTTAAGAAGTATTCTCTAGGCTTAAGTAGGAAAGGAACTAAAATTGTGTACTAGTGCTCAGAAACAGCTACAACATTACAGTATGGTCATATAATTAGGCAATACTATTTCAGTCCAAACATACCACTCACATCTGTCTTGACAGGACAAATACATGCTGTCCATCTTAGATGTTCTGATTTATTTTTTTTTTTTAAATGATTCAAAGCTGGAAAGCTTTAACACTTACACTAAGTTTCTTTTAAATTACCAAAGTCTAACTATAACCTATGGCTATTTTTCAGGGTAACTAAGCAATCTAACACATTTAACTTTTTTTACTGTGATTTTAGAATTTTAAGAATCCAGTCGTGACTAAGCTTCATGTCATCATTGTTTTGGGTACTGCATCCTGATTTATGTAACTAGACATTTTTGTGTTTCTCTACATGCACAGATGTCTACTTGGTCATAAAGGTGCCAAAGACAGAAAGAAAAATTGTCTACAACTACCCAATCGTATTTTAAGCACACACAAAAATAATAAAAACAAACCCCATAGAAAAATGAACTGCTTACAAACTCAAACAGACATAAAAAAGTGAACTGAAGAGTTTTAGTCTCAAATTCTTTCCAGGGTTTGAATTTCTGCTCAAATTCTACACTTAAACTAAGCTGACAAAACTTAGGCATCGTGGTTTGCCTTTATCTACCTGGTAGTTTTCCAGAAAGAAATGAACTTTCCTTTTCTAAACCGAGTTCACCAGGGCAAGACTGGATTTTGAGAAATCTATTCATGGCTTCCCACCAATAATATGCCTTTTTTCCACAACAATGCTCTCTTAACTTCATGACCTTTTTCTCTCGAGTCAGTATAGGCTGCCATAAAGAAGCTTGCCCTTTTAATAAAGACATTACAAAGGAGTAGAAAGGAAAGACTAAAAGCAGAAAGTTTAAAGAAGTAAAAAAAAAAAAATCATTTCAGAGGTTAACAGGACTATTTTTACCTACTTAAACGGATTCAAAACCTTTTAAATAATTAGCATTACACTACATAGGGGATGGTCCATCATCACTTGTAAAACAGTGCCCCTGCTGCTTTCAGTCACACTTCTCAAACATTATACATTTTCACACTTGAAACCATGAAAAGAAAAAAAAGACAGCTTATATGGAAAAAAAAAAATCGTAGAAACCGATTCCTGTGTTCACTACATTGGATACAAAACACCTTCAAAGAATACCTGAAAGCTGTGTTATGCTTCCAACAATTTAAAGTTCTGTATTTAACTATTTCCAGGGAAAATAGAAAGAAATTTTAAGTACAGTACTAAAAATCTTATTTGCCTGATTAAGATTCAGATACAGGTTGTGGTCCCTTACACATGACTTCATGGACTGCTGAGCTCCTGGACTCAAGATTGCTGTTCCTGAAATGCAGTTACATGGAGATGGGAGCGTCTGAGCAGAGTTGGATAAAACATATACAGACTCTAGAGGGAGTTCTAACTTTGCCATATTTTTCCCCTGACAAAACTTTTATCAGTAGTTCAGAACCAAATAAAAACACACAAAAAGGCAAAAACACTTATGAAGCGTTTTCTGAATGTCTGCTTCTTCACCCTCCCCACTGTTACTGGACAGAGTAGAAACTGCCTGGCATAAAGACTTGCTTTCAGCTGATATTAAACTGAAATACGTGTCAGTTTCTCACCCACTCACTATTTATAGGAAATCCTTTAATTCAGTTGTTCTTGGGTGACTTTGGTACACCTTCAGTCTGAATACTTCACCAGTTCATGCAGCATCTAAAAGATTGACGATATTTAATGAGGCTGAACTGCTCCCAGATAGCCAGTCTTTAAATATTTAACACAATCTAAAAGGTTGTAAAGGCATTTTCACCAACGTAATTTAGCTCCTTTCTAATGCAGTCATGCTGCCTGTGCATTGCTGTTGCCAAATCAGTGTGCGTTTATGAGCATTAAAGCTGGGATGCTGTTGTGGTTTAACCTCGGCGGCAACAAAAGCGCCACGTGGCAACCCATTGGCTCTGCCGCCCCCCAGCGGCGAGAAGAGAATGAGAAAGAACAGGCAGACTCGTGGGTTGAGATAAAAACTGTTTACCAGAACAACAGGTATTGCAGGGAAACAGTAACACGGATGGAGCACACAAACACCAGTACAATACTGACCACACCCCGCTCCGCCGCGACCGCCACTGACGCCTCCGAGACGCACCCCGGCGCCGCCCGCCCATATATACGCCTACGCCATGACGTCACCACGCCCACTTCGGGTTGTGGCCCCTCCCCTTCGCGTCTAGCTCCCTGCTGCCTCTGGGCCAGGCGCATGTTGGGTGGAGTAGCTGTGCCGGGTAGAGATAGGGGAGACTCAGCCACGTCCCTGCTGGAAACCGGGACAGATGCACACACATTAGTGTACCCCAGCACAAGAATAGCTGGGTCACAGAAATAACCAGCACTCTCACGAATCCTTGAACTACATTTGAGCTTTGTCAGGCCTCTTGAAGGGACTTGCTTGGCATAATGCACTTGGCAAACATGCCCCCATGTCGTAAGAGGAACTACTACACAGCAGGCAAGAATGCAGCTGTAGTATCCCCATCGTCTCTTCCCAAACAGCATTCTACCCCAGCCTTCCAGAACTGAAATAAACGCACTTTCTTTACAGCTCTGATTGAACTTTAATAGCTCACAAATAGAGCAAACTGATGGCTGGATATCAAGAATCCAACACCAAAAAAACAATAGAAGACAACAATACATGTTTCCAGTATTTCTTTATATTGAAGGTAAGCTTAAGCAATCTAATATAGCAGCATTTTTCTGCTTTGAGGCACAGCATCATCTCGGCTCATCCTCACTGAAGACATTGATAACAACTGGAATGAAGGCTGGTAATCCTTTATAACTGTGCCTTCTTGTTGATCTGAGATCTACTTTCACTTTTGTTACTAAATAGTGTTTCAAAAACAGATTAAAACTTTCCTCTTCCCCTTTTGGTAAAGATGACAATTTACAGTGAGGGGAAAAAAAGAAAACACCAAAAAAAAAAACCCCACCAAAAAACTCAGCACACACAGTCATCAGAAAAGTCCTCTACCTGTACAAAAAATAATAAAAAATAAAAATAAAAAAAGGAGAAAAGGAGAATTGCATTTCAAATTTTTCTCAGAGGATAAACATAGCACATTGCACAGACATAACAACGAACTATCCGTAGAAAAGCTGAGATGACTTCTAACAAACTTCCATATGTTACCAGGGAAGAAAGAGGTACGCGTAAGACAGCTGTCCACCTCTCAGCCTTCATCTCTCAGTTCTATAGTGTTTTATGTTGCTACAACGATATCAAAATCTACAAAAAACATTCTTATTTATATATATATAAAAGCAATGAACCATCATTGCCCCCAGCCTTTCACTTGTTTCATTTTAATTCAAGGAGTAAAAACAACCTAGACA
>VXBW01002840.1:320600-346407 GCA_013400375.1 Thinocorus orbignyianus | reverse complement strand
GGAGAGGGGGTGGGGGGACCGGAAACTAACTGCATTTAAAGTGTTTTTTGAAGGAGCAAAAAAAAAAAGAAAAAGGCAGGTACTCTTGATTTTTAAAGTGTTCCCTCATCCCGTTTCCCAAACTTGACTCTATTTCAAGTCAGTATTGCAGAATGCAAGTGTGCTGAACTTGGGAGATCTTTTCAGGCATCAGAAATACCCTTCCTGTCAGCATTGGCCTGCTGAACCCATTGCAAGTGCAGAAGTCTTCTCTATTTTTCTGCTCCACTTTGTAGAGCAGTGGATAATCAGAAAAAGACCTGCAATACAAGCTTCAGAAACAATTCTGTGGTGATTTTTTCCCTGAAGTAATTATGTGACAGGCAGCACAGAAGTCTGGAGGAGGAACTCCAGCAGTCCTATCTTTTTGCTCTTTCCATGTTTTCAAACCATCTCCTCAGCATCTAGAAGTATAAGCATTTTTACAAAGCATGTTTCCTTTGCCTCAATATTGATTTAAAACCATTTTTCATAATAGGCTCTGAATAGCAGATGGGAAAAAAAACATTTCACTTCTGTCAAAAAGAAGCAATGGAATAATGGACTGGCTGAAAATGTGTATTCCCTAAATGCTGCTCCTCTGCCATCCGCACTTGGACAAAGACATTCGTACTTAAGTGAGCCGCATGAAGTAAATTGCCTATTTGCATAAATATGCCAAATGACTACTTACATGCTTGATGGCTGATCACGAGCTGAAACATGAATTCCTAACTCTAGATCACAAGCTTTTTATTAGTGCTGGCACAGTCTGTGATAGTAGGGAAGAGTTTTCAGGGCACTGCAAAGCTAAAAATCAGTGCTGTATGGAGGGGAATGTGAAGTTGTTTGAAGAGAGGGGTTAGGAGCAGTTAGGGACAGTCAGAACAGCCACAGTCAACAGGTCTTTGTTATCAGTAATTCAAATCAGTAATCAACCTGTAAAACAAATACACACGATTTACTAGGACTTTGGTTTTTAGAGAGAAAGGTAGCTCTCCCGTTAAGAGTTATGTTTGATAATATTCTCATTAATCTGTCAGCACTTATAACTTTGTATGCTAAAACTTCACCAGACATAGCAGTACGTAAGCACACACTCTATTCAATTCATAAGCATGTCTGCCAAATAGAGCATAACAAAACCCAAAGTTTTTAAACCAAAATCCAATTAATGGTTGTGGTTCCGGGGGTTGGTGTTTCTTGAGTTTGAGATTTTTTTCTTTTGATTCGTTGGGGTGCAGCATATCACCTTTGCTCCCTCTGAATCATAGATTCACAGCTGCATTTGAGTTCAGTGTGCTAGCAGTGTGCTAGCGAGCAGCAGTCCAGCTCTCTGGCTGTCCACGACTGCACCGGAACATTTTGATCTCTCACGATACTGAGGAAAAAGCAAGCTTTAATTTGCAGTTGATTTTTACAATCATTGTAAAGTAAATTATACTCACACTTGAATTACTTTAGTTATAAGCCAGCACATTTCAGTGACCACTGACCACTGTGTAGTTTATCATTTGTTATGAGACGTTGATGGGTGTTTAATATGTCCTAAACATAACCTTGAGACAACAGGAGCTCAAAGCATTTTGTAATTATATTCCCCAGAAGGAAGCAAGTTCCACAGTTGACATACAGAAAGATCAAACTGTTCGCCCATTCAAAATAAACAAAGATATTTCATGTTCTTTCAACTGGTAACTTCTGAACATTTCAGCCATGTTTCACTGTAAAGCACTCCATGACTTTCTGAAGAGCTACTTAATCATCTCCTCCCCACTTTTAAAGGGATGCAGAAGAGATGCAGAAGTAAAGAAGTACAGCTGAAGTAGCAATACAGCGAGAAACATCTCAGCACCCTAAAGACACCTATGACTTACAATCACATCACGATTACTATCCAGCATCGTTAAAATGGGGTAAATAATTCAGCCTGTCAGAAGGATATGCTTTATCATCACCTCTCAGCAACAGCCTTCCTGAAAAGCCCTGTCAGTTAAATGACTCCAAGTGATTTCAGTAGACAGTGACCCTTCAAGATGCCTAAACCTTTACTATAAAAACCACCCAGCTGCTCATCATGTAGATTCTATTGAAGTGCTTACGAAGGTTTCATGAATAAATGGATAGTTGTGGCTCAGGCACCATAAAGGACAAAGCCCAGCAGCTCCATTCAGTGGGGAAGCAAAAGAGAGAAATACTTTGACTTGCATATGCATGACCAACTATAAATCGGTAAGATTGCCTCTGAGCATCTCTTCTAAGCCTGCACTGGAGCAGTAGTTCATAGGCTGTCTCCTGTAGAAGAACACGCAAAGATTTCTAAACCCAAGAAAGGACGTGCAGAAGCTAAGAAGATTTATAGACAGAGCAGCCTGTTGACAGTGGAAGAAGTCAGCTTAATTATGTCTGCCTGCATATAGGAGGAGGGAAGGAAAAAAATTTAAAAAAAAACCAAAAAACTACAACAAAGTCTTTCAATAAAACCACAGCAGTGTCTAGGATTAAAGCTACTTTCCAAACCTTCTTAGCATCTAAAATATGTTCTTTTATTTTTAAGGTTACTTTTCCTTCTATCGCCCAAGCTTTACAATTGTTCAAATCAGCATTGCAAAAGCCATCTATATGGCTCTTTGGGGGACATCAGAAATACTCCACACATCCGTATTTAGACTGCTAAAGCCATTCCAAGTACAGAAGTTTTCTTCCCTGCTTTTCTGCTCCCATACCATGGTACAGCTGAGGTGAATTCAGCACCTAACTACTAATCAACGAGCCGTTAAGCTTGGCATTTCCCCATTTTCAACAGCACAGATCCCAGCAACTTTATAAAGAATGGAAATCCCCAGGGGATCTAGTGACTAAAAACCAAAGCCTAAACAGAAGATAATCTGTTGAGTGTCTAAGCAAGTTGAGCAAATAGGCTTGGGGTCAGGATGTTCCGGGAAAGCCCGACGACTCCAGAAACTTGTTCATCAAAGATTCAAATAAAAAATGTTAATCAAGAAAGACACGAGGAGCTGAAGACGTTGCTCTCAAAAGGACAAGTGCAACTCTGAAAAAGTGAAAGGGAGAAAGAAATAATTGCCACCTCTTCCATAAGATAACAGAAAACACTCAGAAATTGAGAGGAAGGAGATGCAAGCAAAACACCCAAGGTAAAATTTGTCCTCTCCACTCATGTGTGCTGGTTTACCAGATGAACACAGCACTCAGTTCAGACAGATTTCTCCAAAACCCAAGAAATACGGCTGGCCTGCATCCTGGGGAAGCCACTTCCCCAGCATGCTGGCAAAGCTACAGGAAGTCTTATTTTTATGCAAATGTACTGAAAGGCCCAAAAAACAAGAAAACCCATTAAAAAAAAAAAAAAAGTCACAAAACCAACCAAACATGGCAAGAAGATGGTCAATCTCAGTTTCAGTGAGCTCCTGAGGAAAGCACATGCCTAACAGCAGACTGACCCGAGTCCAGCGAGAGGAGCTGTACCACGGTGAGGAGCATCCCCATCTCCGCATATCCCTGCATTATGTAGCTTGAAATATTTATTAAGTAGAATGCTAATGATAACTTTATCCTCCCGTTGATTACCTCTCCTGGGCAGCTAAATATTAACATGAGGTTGTTCTTCCTAGCTAGTTTAGTAAGCAAGAGCTAATTTAAATGAGCTCCTTTAGGAGTAACCCATGTGAATAATGATCCTCACTTGTTTTCATACAGTACTTGCGACTTATTTAGGCTTTCACGGTACTTTAGGATTTCTAAAAGAGGCACTGTGCGAATTACCCTGCTTGGCAACAGCATTGCTGGAGCAAGAGCCTCCTCTTCCTGTGGTTTTTATTGACTTGTTTTGCACCACTTTCCCAACACGCTCTCCCACGCGTGGGAGGCAGTTCAGACACGCCAGTTAACACCTTGTAACATCTTCCTACTCAAAGCATCCTAAGAGATGCTTTCCCTTCATTTGTCCTTTTCGGATAAGCATGTTGTTCTTTTTCATTCTCCTACAGCAAGAGAAGGTGCCCGGTGATGCAGAAGCCAGAATGGGAACAGCGCTGTGTGTTTCCATTCCGTAGAGTCCAAGTCCATGGAGCAGACTCGCACTCCTTCAGCATTCAGGATTTGTTTTCTTTTTTGCATTTTGCAAAATGGGGTTCAAAACCTAAGGCCATCTTTTTCCTCAGCAAACCCCCCAAAACATGGGGAAATCGACCCCCTCGGTGTCACGGGAGGGGCCCATCATCTGGTCCCACCTCAGTGGTTGGGTGAGGTCCCACCAGCCTGGAGCTCCCCACAAGCCTATCTGTGCTGCCAGCCACATCTCCTCACTGTAGTTTCCCTCAGCAAAGGCAGCCTCATCCAGCCAAGTTGCTCCTCTCCCTCAGTGGACAGCATTCCAAGGGAGGTGGATTGAGCTACTAATGAGCTCATTAAGAGCTAATCCAGGCCAGTGACTTCTTTTTTTTTTTCTTTCTCTTTCTCCTGCCCTTGAGACTCCCTCAACCCTTCCTTTACCAGCTCCGCAGAGACGCCTTGCTGGCTTCCTGCTCCACTTTTCTCACCCAACTCCTCACTCCCTCCGGTAAAAATCCCTCCAAGAACCAAATGGCTGCTCTGTTAATTTTGTTTACCTCACAATACCGCATTTAAGTAAATCATGAGGTAAATTTAGCAAACCCTTTGCTATTGGCATGGTGGCAGAGGCCAGAAATGTCCCCTCGCACACCTCCTGGGTTTTATATACTTGTAAGAGATGGCAAAGGAAAACTAAGAAGGCAGGACAAGTCTTTGGCAGGAAGTCACCATCACTACCTATCCGAGCCAAGACTTAAGTTAGCCACCACAGCAGGGAGAAGAGCTGGTGTGGTCCCAGCACAGAGAGACAGCTAATTGAGGGACAAACAGCTTACTGAGTATTTCCATAGAATCATAGAATGGGTTGGGTTGAAATGGACCTTAAAGATCAACGAGTTCCAACCCCCTGCCATAGGCAAGGACACCTCCTCCTAGACCAGGTTGCTCAAGGACCCATCCAACCTGGCCTCAAACACCTTTAGGGATGAATCATCCATAACTTCTCTGGGCAACCTGGACCAGTGTCTTATAACTCTCACAGTCAAGAATTTCTTCCTGACATCTAACATAAATCTCCACTCTTTCAGTTTAAAACTTTTCCCCCTTAACCTGTTGCTCCACTCCCTGACAAAGAGTCCCTTTCCAGCTCTCCTGTAGTCCCCTTTTGGGACGAGAAGGGGCTGTAATTTCTCCCTGTTACCTTCCCTTCTCCAGGCTGAAAGGACCCATCTCTCTCAGCCTGTCCTCACAGCAGAGGTCCTCCAGCCCTCTGATCACCTTTGTGTCCTCCTCTGGACCTGCTCCAACAAGTCCATGTCCTTCTTATGTTGGGGCCCCAGAGCTGGACATAGCATTGCAGAGTAGAAGGGCATCATCACCTTCCTTATCCCATTGGCCACGCTGCTGGGGGTGCAGTCAGCTTTCTGGGCTGTGAGTAAACATTGCCAGCTCATCAAATTTTCTCATCAACCAACATCTTCAAGTCCTTCTCCTCATGGCTGCTCTCAATCCATTCTTTGCCCAGCCTGTGTTTGTGCTCAGGATTGCCCTGACCCAGATGCAGGACCTTCCACTTAGCCTTTTTGGACTTCATGAGGCTCACATAGGCCCATCTCTCAAGCTGATCCAGGTTGCTCTGGATGGCATCCTTTCCCTCCAGTACTGACTGCACCACACAGCTTTGGTGGCGAGGCACACTCGATCCCACTATGTTACTGATGTTAAACAGCACTGGTCCCAATATCGACCCCTGAGGAACACTGCTTATCACTGGACTCCATTTTTATGTGATCAGAGACAATGAAACAAAAGTTTAATATTCTTCCTAACCTCTTCAAGAACTTTTTGTGCACCATAGCTGTTCTTCTAGCAAAATATCCTGTGTTTCCTCAGAAATTCCAGATTTCCCCCATTTTTTTTTCCCAGAGAATGTTTCCAGGTGAAAAAAAAAAAATGTAAATGCATACATACACTTGTTGATTTTCCTATTCGTATTTGGAGTTTGTTACAATGTATCTGCCTGTGTTAATAAAGTCACAGGACAGTTTTATACTATTCTCCATAAAATGTGCCAGTAGAGGATTGTCTGTGGGTACTAACAGTTGTTGCACTGAAAGATGCCATAAAGTTGAACACTTGGGATGTGCAATCTGCCCACAGCACATTGCATTAACACTCTGACTTTTTCAAAATGTAATGACCTTGGTCATTATTTAAATGACTATTGTTCAGATTTTCATCTTTGCTATTGCACGATCATTTATGAGGTGGTATCTCATGTCTTTTCAGACTCCTGCTGGGTTTCTGGAAGAGGTTTCTCAAGCCTGTAAGCAGCTACCGTTAACGACAGCAGATCTCACAAACAGGCAAAGCAACACCAACCCCTGCATAAACATCGCAGGCACCCCGAGAGAAAAGCTCTAGAGCAGAATGCAGCTTAGTTCAAAACATGCTTGAAAAAGGAAGGAGGACTGATCTGGTCTGACATTTTGTGCTAGCTTAGGGCTTCTTCTCCTAACTTCTGCGGGCCAGTTTATCACTGCTGCGGCTGCTCTCCGCTGCTGTCACAAACTCCCTCTCCAGTTGAACAGCCAAGTACCTTCCACCAGGGTTCTCCAAAAGGTTTTAGTCTAGGTTGGCTACAGGTTTAAGTGTTTTCCGCTAATTTGACTCATTTGAACTCAGCAGTTCACACAGGGATCCTACGTGGTAGATCAATGTGATAGCAGATCAACAACAGAGAAGAGATGGCACCACAAATGCCAGGACAAGGCAGAAGCACACTCAAGTACTTGGTGTAACCATGGCTGTAGCAGTAGCAGCCACCAATTGTTCCTATAGCACATTACTCAAACTGGCTTGGTAGGATCTTGTGAGCTGACTCCCTGTCTGCTGAAATTAGTAGATGTTGAATTCATCTTCATGGCTGTGAAGTGCTGTGATTCTCCAAAAACAGTCAGGACATGGAGAAGAGATGGCTTTCCCAATGGATGGCAGGAGACATCACATATGTAGGCAAGACTCCTTTGACACCAAATCCAGGAATATTATCTGCTAAGGTAGCCTTGATCTCTAAACACAATATATAGTACCGACAGTCTTCAAGGACTGATGTCCACTGCATGGTGCAGCACATCACACAGTATAAAACCCATTTGAAAGAGAAAAGCTTCAGTCTGCTTTGCCTGACATTTTTCTTTCGGTTGCATGAGGTTCGTTCAAAGCCCTCTTCTAGCTCCAGCTGTGCCAGCTGCAGACATTACCACTCACACTGGTGTGTTTCATTCTTCTTCCAGTGCCCAGGTCACAACAAGGGGCTGCGAGGGCAGTCTTTTTCACACCACAGCACACAAATCTTACATTACAGGGAGTTGTTCTGCCTCCAGGCTGGCCTAGGATTGTGAGGCTGCAAAAGTGATTTTGAGATACGTTCTTCTGCCTTGTTCCTCTGAGCAACTTCAAATGCAGGAAGAATACAAGCAAAGACTGAATTTCGCTTGTGTAACATTTGAGCAGGTCAGGAATATTCTGTAAAAATCAGGGCTGGGAGGAGGGGAATGCATATAGAATATTATAGTTTTTCTGCAAGCTATCTGTAATATTGTGACCAGATGATTTCTGATTTGGGTTAGATCCCAAGTAATATGGAAAAGGGTCAGTACCTGACATTTTCAAAGCGCAGCAGCGCTGACCACTTTATCTTCATAGGGACTTCAGGTAGATTGCTGTGCAATTTAGTTACCTTAGTAACATCAGACAGTATGTAGGCTTGCAAATAGTTGTTATGTCACCTTGCCAATCTGCTGCTACACCTACTAGGAATGCAGAACAAGCAAGCAATTACAGGGGTATCACTCAAATTTATTATACTTGCATGTAAGAAAATGGTTACTTCTTTGCTTATGAAATTAGCTTAATTCTAGTGGGGAAACCCCACATCTTTTACTATGGGTTTGTTCAGTAAGAAAAAAAAAAAAAACAAAAAAAACCCAAAACTTAAAAGAACCAGCTATTTATTACTTCTATTCCTCCTGAAACCACTTTGCATAAGTGGTATGACATGGCCTCAAAACAATATTATCCTGATTTTCTTAACATTACATACACTTAATTTTCAGTTGGGAATTATATACTGAAGCAGCAGTTTTTGAAATACTGGAAGCTAATGAATACTGCATATACAAAGAAAGGAAATGCTTTTTTCATGGGTATCATGAACTATGATGAAAAGCAAGCCTAATATTGATTGTTGTACAAGGGAAATAAAGTCCGGAGCCTTTTACAAAAATTGTTTTCTAAAACATAGGTATCACTCCATTATACATGCAACAAGAAACCAGTTAAAGGGAAGCTTGGACTGGAATTTTGTTCATTACTTTCTAAGTAAACAGAAAAAGGGTAAATGACCAAAGTTGTCATCTGGTTCCTTAAATCCTGTGTGCAAAGAAGGTACTGGAGATCCGAGGAGGATTTTGCTGTGATCATCATGACTTTTATCAAGCCAGTGGTCTTCCTGCAAACCTTTTATCACCTAACTCCATTAAAATGAACGCCAGAGAACTGGGTGCACTTGTACACCTGTTACCCAGCTGACCAGTGTACTATTTTAAAACATCGATAGGGCTGATTCCTTGTTAAAATCTGGGGAAGAGGCTGATTTATGTTGGTCAAAGTGTGATTAGAATGATTTGTGCTGTCTCTCCCGCAGACAATTGTGCTGGCAGCTGGGGTAGTATTGCCTTAGATCACCACTCCTAAAGTGATGGGATGGAGCACATTTGTTAAAGTCCTGCTTCTGGGGTCATCCCCTTTTAAAAGGAAAGCCTATCTTGAAATGACTGGATTCTCTCCTGTGTTGAATGTAGAGTTAAAAAATAAATAAAAAAAAAATAATCAGGAAACTTTTTGCAAAGTTAGTTTCTTTCTTTAATTAACAGCTAACAATAATAAGAACTAAGGGAGGCTCTTGACTTTATTAATTTAGTAGGAAGCAGAATCTGTCTCACTAAGATGCTACTAAGGAATGGCAGCAAAGATATAAACCTGCTGTCCTCGTAACTCAAATTTCACCTTCCTTCACTTTATCAAAAGTTATTCTGAGAATTGTATTAGCTTAGCACCAGAGCCCATATCCTCATTATTCAGGGAAGAATAGAGCTTTTGCCCTCTATTTCCTTTGGCTCTCTGGGAGAGAAGAAGGCTCAATCACCTCCTTTATTCACTGCATCTCTGCTGCCACTTGGACATCCACATATAATGCAGCCCTGTCACACATGCAGGTATGGAGCTCAAACAATGGCCTATTTTTCACTTGTTTTCAGCACACAAACTTAAGGTAGAACATAGTGCAGCTCCTCAGTGAGAAAGCCAGATTTCTCAGGCAGCATCTTGGAAGGGTTTAAAGGACTTTTCAAAAACTGTAGATTAGGGTCCGCTTTCAGAAAAAGTGTTTGCTGTCCCTTGGTGAACCGGGTTAAATGGGTAGATAAATAGTGTTTACCACACTGGATGCTAAACTCCTTCTGGAAACCTGGCCACAACTGCCAAAGTGGGAGCTAAGGCTGAAGGTTTGTGTTTCTTTCCGTAAAAGGAATGGAAGCAGCTGGATATTCATCTGGTAGCCCCATTACAATCCCAATGAGGACAATACGATTATCCACCTGAGTGGTTAATTGCGAGAGTCAGACTGCTGTGCACAAATGTGTGTATTTATTATACATAATATATGGATATGTATACTAACTTTGTGCCAAACAGCTGTTTATTTTAGAGGAGGCAGCTGTTATTGGGATTCAATTTCTGATTTTTTCAAATGTCACAGGAAGAAACATTGCCTGTTAGCTTACAGTTGCTTAAACTGCTCATTGGAATTAATAAACTTTCTGGAAACCACATATAGAATTGCATTAATAATGAAGACTACTCATTATCATTTCAATGTTTTATGCTATGACCTGATGAAAAATACATTAAAAAAAACACATTATTGACTAAGCACATAGCTATTTTTCATAATCTTAATTTTAATTTATTATTGGAAGCTGTATAGTAAGTATCAATTAACATTTAAATTTGAAAAAAATTAATTCAATATTATTTTTAATTCCAAATGTACTAATTGCACAGTATTTCAGTAATTAAAGTTTAGCTGGGATAAGAGCCCAATTTTACAAGGTCCTGAAAAAAGACATAGTGAGGGACAACCATAAAAGTTGCTCTTTAAAATGCCAGGCTAGCACAAGGGCAGGTAACGCTATTGTTCCTACACTGAAAATGGAAAGAAATATAGATAGTCACATTTTTAGAAATACAAGTCTCTTTCTATTCTCCTTAAAGGAAGAGATTAATGCCTTTGAAAGCACTGTGGCACAACTTTGCCAAACCAAAGTCTGAGCTTTCTGGAAAGGATGTTAAAATGTGGGCTTATAAATCAATTTAGGTTTGCACAGGTCAGGGGAGATCATTGGAAGATCAAGCAACTGAAATGCTTAGTCCTTTTTTTTTTTAGTGTATCAAGAATAAGCTTTTCTTCTCTGCCTGGTCTTCATTTCATCTGGACAATAAAGGCTGATTTTTGAAGTTTTAAGTATTAACTCCATGATATATTGGAACAGTAACTGTTAACATAATATGGCTTTAAAAATGCTTTAATAAAGCTCCAAGGGAACATACAATATTCTTGTCATTACGCCGAATCTACCTTGAAAAAATATTTGTTTTAATAAAAAATAAAGACATGAGACTGCGTAACTTCAATAGCAGAGCAGCATATCCACAATTTACCAAAATTAGAGGGAACAAGTCTCATTATAAGGTTGAGTAAAATACAAAAACTATTTAATTTTTCATAATGAATAGCAAGTTTTATAGTAATATGACCTCTGTGATAGCTCTCTGTTCAGTGGCCCAAACCTTTCTTGATGGTGAGCAAACACTGCGAGTTTTTTGGCTGCTCCCATGCAGTGGCATCCATCCACCACAACACAGCCACACGTAAAGGAACCCAAGCTAGCCCCAACGTGATTGTTACAGGTAGTGCCATAGGGCCCACCTTAGCACTTCTTGGGCTAACTGACCCTCCTGAGGAGGACTAAGATGAATTGACTTCCTCCAGGGTGGCTATGACTTTTCCCACTATCCTTGGGTATCTACCTCCACTGTGCTACATAGACATATTGAATGGTTAGGGTTGGAAGGGACCTTAAAGGCCATCTTGTTCCAACCCCCCTGCCATGGGCGGGGACACCTCCCACCAGATCAGGTTGCTCCAAGCCCCATCAAGAGTTCAAAGCTCAAGCCAGGCCTTGAACACCTCCAGGGATAGGACATTCACAGCTTCTCTGAGCAACCTGATCTAATGCCTCATCACCCTCATGATGAAAAATTTCTTCCTAATATATAAACCTCCCCTCTTCCAGTCTGAAGCCATTACTCCTCGGTCCTATCACTACATGCCCTTGAAAAAAGTCCCTCTCCAGCTTTCTTGCAGGCCCCCTTCAGATACTGGAAGGCTGCTATAAGATCTTTCTGGAGCTTTCTCTTCTCCAGTTGAAAAATCCCAAGTCTGCTTTCTTAGCAGCCCTCTGATCATCTTTGTGGCCCTCCTCTGGACATTCTCCAACAAGTTCAATTTGAGGTTAAAAAGCCAGTATCATAACTTACTTACAATTCCCTGTCTTAGGCTCCCACTCTGCCAAAATGATAGCAATTTCCTTCCAAACACAACTGTGTTGTCAGGCTGGCCACACCATGGCCCTAGGTGTTTCTCCAGCTCCATGCAGAAGCCCACTGTTCTCAGCTGCTCATCCAGCACCAAGGGAGAGACATAGGCACCTACAGAAAACATAGAAGCAGTCTGGATTATTAAAACTGGTAACTACTGTCCTTTGGCTTGTGTGGCACAGAGCCCAGGTGGTGTGATGGTCATTGACTTTTCAGTTAGGGATGTATATTACAGGCATTGCTTGTTCTTTTCCTCTGTCCTGCTTGTACAGCCTCCTTCCTCCTCAACCCCATGACCTCTGCACTGCTTTCCTTCCCCACCTTTTGTCCATCTGTTTCCCATCTCCTCTACCCTGAGGCCGCTTGCTCATCCCTCTGCCACTCCCTTGGCCAGCTTCTGCCCCACGTGGGCATGGCTCCGCTTCAAGCCCTGCTTCTGGCCAGGAATCACCACCTGGAACCACACTGTCAAAGCTATGAGATCCGGGGAGAAATCTGGCCTCCTGTGTGAATGACAGTCTGGAAATAGCCACGAGGGGAAAGACAGACTGCCTGATTTATGTGATGAGCTGAACTGTATTCAATGAAAGATGGAACAATTGGAAGGATTTGCTTGAAAATAAATTGCTGATATAATGGTTATAATGGCAGTTTGTACACTTAATGTGTGCTGTAGCTGAAGCCCCAGTACTCTAAATTGTCATCTAAAGGTCAAAGTCATTTCTCGTGGGTCAGGCTGTTGAAGCAGGGTTTGGTTGGTTGGATTTTTTTACAAAAGAACTGAGCACGGGCAAGCAAAGTAGAGCCTTGATCTCCAGATCAGAGACAGGTCAAATGCTGAGTTGCTTCTGCCAAGTACTTGCAGCAGTAAAATCTGCGTTAAGTTTGGCATACTCATGGATCTCATGGGTCTTGCCTTGCTGCTTTCTGTTGTCAACCTTAGCTGAGCTGAGGGTCTCTCCATGGCTGCCAGAACTGCTGTTTGTTCTATCCTGTTTTCAAGTCTCTGCAGTCATATTGGTGACCGGACTAGCCTAATTTAAATAAATAGTGATATTGTAGCAGTAGACCATCCTAAGCACCAAACAAGGTTACATATGTAGACAGACCCTTGTTTTGCACATCTAGAACATCTTATGGGAGTGAATCCTACACTTGCCATAGTTATGGGTGAAAAAAACCCTTGAAGATGTCTGTTATGCTCCATTTTCTCTAAATGGATGCATCAAGTTATGTAAAGCATATAATAACTCCTAAAATGGCTGTAAGGCACTTTAAATATCCTGTTACCTCATACATAATAAGATAATTGACTGAGCCTGTTCCAGTGAACTATGAACTTAAAGCATTTTTGCTTCTGGTTACAGCTCCTTTCCTTCAACAAATACCAACACATCTGTGATTTCTTATTTTAGTTATCATTTTAACTTTGAAATAGCAAAAATACAAGCTGTGATAAGACCAACGGTGAGAATAGGTTTCCTATTTCCATCCTACTCACACTTCACGGGTTAATACTTCATTAGCTTGAGCACTGAAGGGTAGATCATAGCGGCACAAGGAGGATAGAAACATTGTTATCTCAATTTGGGAGCATTTTAAACATGATTTCTTTAAAGTCATATTGTTCTAAAGGGTCACTTAAATGCAAATATTTACATCTATAATAGATGAAGTATATTTGGCATGGATTTACATGCCAGCTTTTAATGTACAACATTTTTGCTTTCCTAGCAAAGTTATAGTTCAAATATAGACTGTAAAGTTTAAATGTTGGCAAAGGCTGTGGCAGCAGCCTTATTTAAGTGGCACAGCTCAATGTTCCTACAGGCCAACCTTTCAGCCCCGGGCATGAAGAAACATGGATCTGATCCTGGATATACACTTACTAATGGAGTAAGTTTGAACTTAATTGCTTGTTTGTGATTTCAATTACCTGATCGAGCACATGAGCATAAGATTTTATACCACAAGCAGTGTGTGGGTCAGCTCCTCAGTGACCCACAGGAACGATGCAGTTGCAAAGCAGGAGATGAGAAGACCACACATCTGTCCAGCCAATTTCTCCTTCTAGCTTCCAATAATCTGATAGTTTCAACAACAACAACAAAAAAGTTTGGTAGTTCTTCCAATTTTCATGGCTTCCTGGCAGTTATTTTACAGGATCGTTTTGTGATTGAGGCACTGAACTGAGAGACAAATGAGTTCAGTTCAGTTCTCAGTTCTGCTCCAGACTGCTTGTGTCACATCAGGCAAGTCATTTAACCTCATGGTATCCCAGGTCCCATCTGTATCATGGGAAAAAAGCGCAAGCTGCCTAAGAGAGTTTATGAGGCTGCAACTGTACCTCAGGAGATTCTCAGACACAACTATAACACATTCTGAACAAATACACAGTGAAAATAGGTTTCTATTCCCCTCTGATTTATAATTAATAGGTTGCTACTTCATTACCTTTAGCACTGAAGGAAAGTTTATATCAGCATGAAAAGGAAATAAACAGTACTGTCTTAATTTTGTAACATTTTATATACGGTTTGCTTTAGGATGGTACTGATCTGAAGAGCCACAGAAATGGTAAGCAATAGGAAAGCAGATCCTCTGCTTTTAGCTAATTCAATATAAGTGCTTAATTCCTAGTACTCCAGAAGGCCATTTTCCTCTTAAATCCACTGCATTTAACTTTAAAACCTGGTAAAACGTGAAAAGTAAATACCTAATAGCATGCCTGTGCTATAGTCACTGCTGTGATTGCTAAGTAGCACAGGCTTTTCTGAGATAGCTTTTAACTTCCAAACCCTACTGCACACTGGAAAATCCCCAACATCTGGCTTTTTGAGTGGTTTATTTTCTCTGATAACCCTGCATGGCCTTGGCCTGTTCAGCAGATTCAACCCAATAAACCAGAGGCAAAAGTTCATTAATTAGAGGCAAAGGTGAATCTGCACTTACTCCTGTAACTGAAATGGGAAAAAAATAAGGGACACCTACAGACCTGGGTACTGCCAGAAGCACTGGCTGCCTCTAAACCACACGGCAGCTGCTCTCCACCATCAGTGTAGTGGTCTCAATCGCCAAGTCAGAGATGTGTACCCCCCAAGCCTTTCCCTCAACCATTGATGGATTAAATCAAGCTGGGCAGTGCCCAGGACAAGTGAGAAAGAGGCATAGATGTTTACAAACCTTGCAAGGAAATTCAGACTCCAGGTATCAGCTGGACCCTCATAAGAACTGGACAAACTTAATACGTAGGAGAAAGTAGATTCCTCCATGAGTCGCATGCTTGTGGTGGGAGCTTCACGCTGGACGTGGTTAAATGAGAACAGAGGAAGGATATGTAGGACACAAAGTTACATGCTGTCACTTCAGTCTGCCTCTTCTATCCATCACTTGCTCACAAATACTGATCAGAGGGAAATGCTGTGTCCATACAGGAAAGAGAGAAAGAACCAGGGTTTTATTAATTCCTGGGTTTTTTTCACAACCCAGAAGCCAATATAAAAATAAGACTGGTAAAAGAAGTAAAAATGCAGATCATTTTCTCAGTCAGACTTAAGCCAATACTAGGTGGTGTTGGAGCCACAGTTCCTTTAGAAGAAGCCACAGGGATATTCAAAGTGGTGCTTCCAGAACAGCAGTCTGGATTAAAATTAAAGCCTAAACAGCAGCAGCAAAAAGTAGTCTAACAAATACCCAAGTCAAACTGGGAGATGTAATGAGTCGTCCTTTGTAACACACACAGAGCACTGCAGGAAGTTGTTTTTATGGATTTTCATAAGAATGCTATCATTTAAGTTTCATAAACTAGGTTTTCTTCATATTTGTTGCATTTCAGAATGAAAATAGCATTGCTTCTGACTTGGTTTCCTTTCTCATACAAAATGTACATTAGATTTCTTATTCTACTGAATAATTCTAATTAATGCTACTGTTATATTTGTTAACCTAGGTTACTGTCTTTTCACTAGGTTTTTGCTTTGTTGAGATAAAGAAAATGGTATATTTAATCTGGATTTATCTTTCTTAAAGTTTAATCACAGTTATTCAGCAGAACTCATGATGACGACACGACTTTTTCATATTTCAGGCAGCAGCCACATATGTACAAACATTTTTCATTGAAGTCACCAAGAGGAAAGCAATTTTAAGCCAAAACAGATCTGCATTTCAAGAGAAGTTTTACTGTAGGTGAGGTGAAGCCTGAAATACTACAGATTAAATCACAAAAGGCTGAATATAAATAAACAAAACAAGTGAGAGGAGGAGACTGAAGCAGGGATGCAATGTAGGTGTTAATGTTTTGTGGAAGGGAGATGAGAAAGGCAATAGCAGCAGTGACGTTTTGGAGAGCAGATAGAAGATGCTGCAGGGCTTGCTGGCAAAACTTGGCCAAAACAAGTTTTACTGCTTTAAGCAGAGTAATAAAAATCATCTATTGTTATTATTATTAGTAGTATTGCATTTAATAATTAAAGTGTGTTGTAGAAGCCAGAGAAAAAAAGTAATGAAGACAGCCTGAGTGTTGATTTACAATGTTTGGGGAGAAGGGAATAACAACACAACAGCAATTCTTTTTGGGGCGAAGGGGAAACAGAAAAGGAGAAGAGGGAAGGAAAATTATGATTTGAAGGTAATAAGCAAAAATAAAACACAGCACATAACTTATAACTGAAGCAGATGAGAATCATCACCTGAAGTGCATGCTGATAAGAGCAATCTGTGAGTTCTTCATGCATGTGCGTGTCTGAGAGACACTGCAGATTCGGTACTGAGATAAATGGTTCCCACCACACATTTTAAGACCAAGAGAAAACTGGTTCAAAATACAAAACAAGTGTACCTGCCACAAAGGCACCCCATGCACCAAAGCCCTAGAGCACACACTGATGGGCGAAGTCTGAGCTCCACTAAGTCCAGGCTTGAGCAACAGGCCTGCTGCTTTCCAGAAACAGCTGATAAATAGACAAAGTTCTCTGACACAGCCTGTCATAAACATAATATCATATTTTTAAAGCCAAATATGTGTATCCACTCTTTAGTATTATTTTTTTCCTGTTTTGCAGTGAAGAGAGAGGTATCTTTTATATCCATGAGTTTTAAAAGATAATGATGAATAAGTTAACAAAGTAAGTTTGGATTCAGCAACATCCTTAAGTGCACTGCATGTTCAGCCTTAACCACCAGCACAGCACCCTTTCCTGCTTATTTATCCTCTCCAAGCAAAATACCAAGCTACATGACAATAATTGAGATTTATCACTGTGACCAGAAATTTTTGTGCAAAAAAGATTAAACCGTGGCTTTAGCACTTTCTGGAGTTGCAAATTCATCCTCGGCATCAAGGCAGTTCAGCAGGCTGTTCATTAGAAGCAAAATTTTCTCCTGTGACCCATTTCCAGTTCTCATCCTGAAGTCCCAAATTCCAGCACTTTCACCAGTTACCAAAAAAAAAAAAAAAAAAAAAAAAAAAAAGTAAAATTAAACATCAAGAACCTACCCTTTGCATAAAACATATCTATTACGTTTTCATCTTTCAGGAAGCATCACACTGGACTGCCGCCCAGATGCTCAGCAGATGTTTTCTGACTCTGGAGAACCTGTGGGATATACAGAGTTCTGTACACTAATGCAGTAACTAAAATAATGTTCACACAGGTTTGCCATTAACACTAACGATGCGGCAGTGGCTCTGCTCAATATGCCTGTAGGCTCCAGCCAAACCTTACAAATCCGAGAAATGACAAGCTGGATGTCCTTTTTATAGGGTGATAGATTTTCCTTCATGACCATGTATTAAATAAATGTTCATTGGGAACTTGTAAAATTAAATGTTCTCTGATATCATAATATCAGCCTATAATTAGGTCCTCTTCTGAGGGTCAGCCTTCCAGTACCTGAAGGGAGCCTACAGGAGAGCTGGAGAGAGACTCGTTGTCAAGAAGTCTAGTGACAGGACAAGGGGGAATGGTTCTAGATTGGAAGAAGGGAGATTTAGATTGGATATTAGGAAGAAATTCTTTCCTGTGAAGGTGGTAAGGCACTGGAACAGGCTGTCCAGAGAAGTTGTGGATGTCCCATTCCTGGAGGTGTTCAAGACCAGGCTGGATGGGGCTTTGAGCAGTTAGGTCTAGTGGGAGGTGTCCCTTCCCATGGCAGTGGAGTTGAAACTTGTTGATCTTTATGGTCCCTTCCAATTCTAACCATTCTCTGATCAAGCTTTGAGGCTTTCATATCTCATTTTGCTGCTACTGGTTGCTGATGTTTCTCTGTATGGGTAATAAAAGTATCCTACAACAATGTGACGTACCAAAAAGGTAATTATATACACTAAAGGAGGGATACAATTACAATATAACAATGACAACGAATTTATATTTTTAATAGATCTCTAACACCTGGGATATTTCATGTATTCATTCTATTAACTACAAATATATGCGGTCAACTGTGACTGAAAACCTCATTCCTCAGCCTCAATTACTACCTGAGCCCCATGAATTCCAAGCTATTCTCCAGGCTTTTTGTTGAGAGCCTTACCTCCCCTGGGCCCCAAAAGGGAGAAGAAAACATCACATATGTACATATTACAAACACAACTACTGCAACCTAGTACTCAAGAGAGAGAAATTATTTCCAGTTCCAGGATCTCCAGTAACGATATGGGAAAATGGAACAAATAGTGAATGTTACCCAGATGAAATTAGGAAATCAAATACAGCCAGGAGTAAACTAAAGACATTAGAAATGTGAATGAGATTGAACTTCAAATGTTAAAAATAGCATATCTTTGGGAAAAAATAATTGAAAAAATATTAACAGAAGGGAAGAACATGTTAATGTAGATGTACTGAAGTGGTGACTAACGACTGATGGAGCATTCATTAGCTATGATAGCGAGCATAAGAACTTCATGGCAGCAAAAGAAGGTCAGTGCTCAGCTAAATGAACTGAAGACTAAAATGTTGGGTCATGGAAATAAAGTTTTCTCACCTACAAACATTTTTAGAGTTCTGTGTTATCTCACCTGTTCTGCATACACAGTTTCTGACAGTTATCAGCAAAACTTGAGGATAAAGATATTTACACTAAGGAATTGAAGATTTCCTTTTAAATATACAGAACAATAAAAGATGGAATCTAATGTATTTTTATACACTGCATTTTTTAAGATAAGCACCGCTCATAGTACAAAATGTTATTTGCACACTGGTAAAAATCAGATGACTGCAGGTATCCAATGACTCAAGCTTTTTTCCAGAAAGCAGAAAGAAATAATAACAAAAAATACCTTTTGGGACTGTACATAGTTGGTCAGTTCCTAAAGAGGCAGTAGCAACACTAGTATTAAAAATACTATAATCTATAGATGAGGATCTTCAGAGCAGCATGTATCCAGCTGCTTCCACCTCAGTGCTTATTACCTTCAGTCTCCTTTGAACAATCTCAGCCACAATATTTGTTTCGCTTGTTTTGAAGATTCTGCAAATAACTATGCTCTTTACTTCAATTTAGGAAGTTGCTGGGGCTGACACAACTTGGTGTTATGCTAATATTATTCAAGGAATGGGAAGTATTTCAAAAGACATATGAAGCAACTTGCTGGTAAAAATTCAACATATTCTGGTTTTGAAGCACTGCTTATTTGTGATATTTGGAAGGACATAATTTTGATTCTTCTCCAAACAAGCTGGCATTAGAAATTACCCAGCATAGATGTGAAAATACAGGTTTACTAACACAGAACTAGATATATTTATTTGAAAAGTAATCCAGCAGAATTACTTTTTTTTTTTTTTTTTTCCAGTTTGAGGGTTAGAGATTGAAAAATGGTAATTAAAACAAAGAGAACGTCATATTCATTTCTTCCCTAGTGACAAGATCAAGATTTGGGCCAAGCAGAAAAAGAAATATAAAAGAACATTGTAACTTTGAGTAGAAATCAAAGTTGAATCTCATGGGCAAGTAGCACGGTCTGCCAGGCTTGACAGAAGGGCCATATAATTGCAAAACTGACAGATGAAAATATGAATCAGAACGAGACAAATTCTGAGCCAGTATTGATATGAAGTCACATATTTACTCATTTATGAATGTGTTTCTTCTAATTTTTCAGTAAATCTTATTGCAGTGTTAATATATGAAATAAAAATAAAAAGGCTTATAGTTTATGGATTAGCTCAGAAGACCCTTTAATGTGACCCCAAAAGCTGCATTATGATCATTTTAGCTATAGTTCAATAAGCAATACTGAATTTAAAAAATTCCCTGTTTTTTTTTATAAATACATTCTAACTGGGAAAAAAAATAGAACTTACAATACTCATTAAAATCAGTGCTTCAAAAAGCAGCATTTAACTCAGTATAAAATTAGACCTTGAAGGTGTCCAAAATCTAAGAAGATACCTCAGTGAACCATGCAATCCTTGGATCAACCAGGCTATATTTCAGCCTTTAAGATGAAAAAGACTATGGGCTCATTTTGGTGCAAAATTCACAAATTCTGACAAAATCATGCCTATGAATGAAGCATAAAATGAAGCTGGTTTCGCCTTGGAAAAATCATAGAGAAAGGAAAAGCAAAGACAAAACTGATGAAAAGGGAATCTGTATTGGTGGTACCAATAAAGAGCTCAAAATCTGCTCCAAAAGATTTCATCATCATGATCACTAATTCAAATGATACTTATGAAATAAAAAACATTAAATTCTAGAATAATTCTAGAATATAACGGTCTTTCACCACTGGTCAAGAGGCTCCGCCTCCTTACCAGATTGATTAGCAAGCATTAGGGTAAACAAACTTACTGAATTTTGATTTTCACTGAAAATATTAATAGCTTTTGTTTCCAAGGAAAAGATACTAAATAATATTTAACTTAGGCTCCTGTAACATATGTTTATCTGAGGAAGATGAGGAAATAAAGGATTATTCCCAAACCACTAGAGAGGGGAAAAAAGTCAGGTTTTCCAATTCAAAGCACTAGTAATATCCAAAATTCTCACAGAACACTTCTTTCTACTTTAAATTAATTTCTGACAGCAGTGACACCAAATGAAGTTTTCTTGTGCATTTTCATGTCACAGGGTAATTGTCAAAAAGAATTTTAATTAAGATAATTTTGTCACAATCTACCTGAACATTAATGAAGTGTAGAAAACATTGTTTCTCTAAATGTCATTTGCCACACAGGTGGCTTAATTGCAACATTTCCAGGCTGCTGCACCTACTACTTTAGGGTATTCAAGCTCAGAATAAAAAATAATATCTTTAATACTATCAAAGTGCTCCTATCTGCTAGCAAAATACAAGGTGTGATAATGAACATTAACATTCAGTGCCGAAAGGTGACTTTCAACCACTAGTCCTATGTGCGTCCACTTTAGGTCTAGACAAACACTGCTGCTGTAATATCAGAAGCTGCTTACTTTGCTTTCTGCTTTGCTAGCATTTCACCAGGCTGCTTGAAATTACCTATTAGAAGCATTTTTATTGCCTATTTGCTTTTGTTAAAATGTTTTAGATGGAAACATAACGTGTATTTAGATATGTGCACAGTTTAGAAATCAGCAAAATGAAATGCAGTCTGAGTATGGCTGAATCAGTTTGGGGCACAGGAGCCATTTTCTGGCAAGAAACAAAGAAATAATTGACTCTGCAAATTCTCAATTTCCTTTTTATCTATTAGGCCCACAGGAGAATTGATCCGCACATGCTGTCTACCTTGCAGATACTGCCTCACCAAAGCATGCCCATTGAGGTCCCCAAATGCTGCTGCTGCGAGCTGGCCCCCACCACTCCTGCTTCTAAATCCGGAGCCGTAAACTTAATGGATGAGCAGGAATAGGCTTTTGTGGAAGCATCTGCAGGATTTGTATGGAAATGATGTGATTCCATTTACCTTGCCCATTACGGAATCAAGATATATGGAGTCTGGATGCCTGAACTTCTTCACAGAAATACTTTTGAGGCTAAAAAGAGGAGAAATGCCTGACGGTTGCCCCTGAAAGGGATCTTCATTGCAGATAGGCTGATACTGAACTAACAGAAAAGACGACTTTGCTGGAAGAGGCACATAACCAATCTGACAGTGGCTTGACTGCACTGAAGATAAGGTGTGAAAAAAAGTCAAAAGAGAGGAACAGAAGCAAACTGCTACACTGCTTCAAAACCAAAAAATCCAATACCTTTAGGGAGAACACCTGAAGGACATCCACATCAATTAGGGCCAGCAAAGTCTGTCTTAGAACTCCCAGATGATAGAAGAAGGGAGAAGCCTTGCCAAGACAAATGGGCCCCAAAAGGGGCAGGAGGGGACAGTGAGGAACTTGAACCCAAAGCAACCTGTCAGATGAAACAGGCAACAAGGAATTGAGCTGAGAGTATCTTTTTTATGGCAAAAAAAAAACCAAACAAAACCCCAAAAACAAAACCAAAAACCCAACATTTGGGGTAAAAGCATTCATCAAGCTCCAAATTAATCATGACAAAGTTCACAAGTAAACAGAGTTATGGGTGAAGTATTAAAAGGGATAACAAAAACAAAACAGTCATTAATGGCATAAACCTACTCTTCAGATAACTTTTTAATCCTGTTGGAATTTGTTTGGGGTGGTTTTTACCACACAGGGTAGCTGCACATCTCAGCTTAGTCTTTGGTGGATACTGTGTGCTCTTGGATATGGGACTTCTGGGGACCTCAGCAGTATCCCTGATTATCAATGACCCACTTCAGCATCTAGTTTTGATTTCTTTCCTACAGAATGCTATTCAGGAACTATTTTATTACTCAGGGTATCAAATACATACACTTCTCAAGAAACAATGACCCCTCTAAACAGCCAAAACCAAATTTTTACATCTAGACTATATTAGTAGCATGCATTAGGGGGAACCAGTTTCTCTTCAGTGAAAAACACAGGGCTCAGTTTCAGTATGCATTAGCCAAATAATCAAGCCCAGATTGTTCCACAAGGAACATTAGTAAGTAAATTATACAAGACAGTAAAAATTAATCATTTTTACTTCCACCAGAACGCTGGATAATATATGATAGATAGCTCCCTATGGCGTATAGCTAAAAATGACATTATTTAATGACCTTTGCATCTGTACAGTTAAGACCATGTGGGATAATTTAAATTTATAATGTGTTACTGCTTCTTTCATTGTTTTAAAGTGTAGAATTGATCTGCTGGGGGAAATACAACTCTTTCCTGCGACTTTCTTTCCTGAAGGAGTGAGAGTACTTCCCAGATAGCGCCACTATGAGAAGGAAAATGCAAAACTCGGTATGAGAAGCCCAGGATCCATGCCTGTTGTTCCTCTTAGTACATCCAGGTCACAATTATTTGTAACATTGATCTTTCCAACCTTTGTTAGCTTCCATCGTCAACTCAAAATGTCATTTCTCATGATATACTGTCTCCCTGTTATGATCTTCTAGGATTTTTTTCCATGTGATTTTGAACACCTCCAGAATAAATTATTTTCAATTCTATGTTACTTACGATAGCCCTGTTCATTATTTTCTGCCCCACATACCTCACCTAGGGGCTCTGTGTTGTTGCCAGATGCAGGTAACTGGATTACATGAATCCAGAAGAGACACCCACTGGTGTGAGACCCGGGGGCACTCCTCCCTTTAGATGATCTGAAAAAACTTCACAAGCTCTAAGATCTCTTGGCATTTCCCTCTCCAGTTTAACGCAGAAAAGCAACTGAGTTAGAAGAAGTAGTATGGGTTAGATCCTCTTAGAGACTGTACAAAAACACACATGAGAAAATACCATAGAAGTGGAAGAACTGCTGGACCAGCTCAAACCGGACATACTCGTGTCCAGTGTCCTCCTACATTGCCCACAGCCAGTGTTCAGAGAAGAACAAGCTAAGGGCAAGAGCACAACAATTTTCCCCACAATACCTTCCCAGCCTGCAGCTGTTTGTGGTTCGAGGTAAAATCTGTGTGAGAGACTTTTTTTCCTCCAAGGATTTTCTGCACTGTTGGTTTTTTTTTTTTCCCTTCTAGTCAGTTTTTGAGCCCATGCAGATTTTTACCATATCCTGCATCCTTTAAAATAGAGACAACACCTTACAGTGATAAACCAGTGAATGCAAATAATATCATAATGTCACGAAGTGTAGCGACAGAACAAGGGGGAACACTTTTGAATTGGAAAAGGGGAGATTTAGATTAGATATTAGGAAGAAATTCTTTCCTGGGAGGGTGGAGGAGCACTGGCTCAAGTTGCCCAGAGAAGTTGTGGATGCCCCATCCCTGGAAGTGTTCAAGACAGGCTGGATGAGGCTTTGAGCAACCTGGTCTGGTGGGAGGTGTCCCTGCCCAAGGCAGGAGGGTTGGAACTGGATCATCTTTAAGGTCACTTCCAACTCTAACCATTCGATGATTCTATGATCCTTGAGGGTTTCTGCAGTGTTATTCTACTCCAAGCAAACAGCAAAGCATATGTTGGGCTCACGTCTATCTCATTTGCAATATTTGCAATTTTCACAAGAGTGAAAGACAACTGTTTATAGATTTTTTAGGAAGAAAGTTGCTCTTGACACAGAGGGTGCAAAAACTCGTCTATAAAGCAGTGCAACAAGGATTGTTAACAAGCTGAGGGAATGACGCAATAAAAACATGCAGTGTGTTATTTGAACATGTTGTATGCATACCCATACCTTTGACATTATACGTAATCTATTATAAAACAAATACGCATATCCTTTAAGCCATATTATGTATCAAATTGGAAGAACTGTCACCTAATCTTCATGAGTTAAAAATGTACTGTACTGAAACAACAGGTTACATTTAAATACATTTTAGTGTATTTCTGTGTGGTCAAATGAAAGAACATATAAAAATAAAAATATTTCTCTTCAGTAAACTTTCTGAGAGAACTCTGAACAACTTAAATAGAGGCCTGGCAAATGCAGAAAAAGTATTTTAAAGGTTACATCTGAGGAACAGAAAAGATAGGGAGTTAAAAAAGAAGAAAAAAGGCCAAGGAAAGCAACCATAGGGATTGGAAAAGGGATGGGGGAAGAAGAATCTTCACAGACTTCTGCAAAGATAAATATGAGCTGACCAATTAACATTAAAGATCAAGGAATAAATAAAGCAGAAAGAGTTATGTCCAGACCCCAGAAGATGGATATGTACATCTTTAAAATGAGCTGCCTCTATGTCCTTATCCAATAATTAAAATAATTCATTAAAAATTTACAGTGCTAACCTTTTAATATATTGCTATAAGGATTTAACCATTGCTTTCAGAGTATTTCCAAATAGAAATTGGATGAATTTTTAATCATGGTTTAATGTTATTTCTTATTACTAAAGCAGCACTTTCTTTTTGTGGTCACAGCAGTTTCAGGGTGAAACCTGTGTAAACCATCACAACTGCAAACCAACGATGTGCTGTGCCTGTTTCTCTTCCTGTTACTGTTAATGGGAGTATTTCCCTAGTATTCTAAATAAGAATAAGTGAATTAAATTGCTTATATGGCCTTCTTAGAGTGAAGCATGGTGAATTAGTTATTTGTGCTCTCACACAAATGATCCTGAGGAGGCAATAATTGCACTGAATATGTATTAACTTCAAGACAGACCCTGAAAATTGACTAGAGAAGTAATGGATTAAGTAGCAAGTATTTCATTTGAAAACTTCCTCTGAGTTAAAACGTGCATTAATCATTGCTCTGATCACACCACGCTGGTGTGGTGAGCTCTTCTCACTGGTCAAACATTATATTTTATTAACAGAAATATCCTTGATGCTTTGATTTCTTTTTTCCTTACTAAATCTGATTGTATCTTTAAATTTTGAAATGGTTTCACATATATGAACAGAAATGACTATTTAAAAATCAAAATAATAAGATCTATTAAGATAATAAGAAAAAAATATTTATTTAAGAATTAAGAAAGAAATATTTAAGAAAATAATGAGATTCAGATTGGAAGTTAGGTTGTCCCTGCTCTTGATTGGA
>VXBW01002840.1:215661-320580 GCA_013400375.1 Thinocorus orbignyianus | reverse complement strand
AAAAAAAAAAAAAGGAAGAGCAGATTATTGTCCCTTCACTTTTTCCATCTTTGATCAGCTAAACCTCATCCAGCCCTGGTGGCCAGGAGCACAGGGAGAAGGGGCAGAGAAGCCCCCATGGCAGCCTGTCCCCCCACTGCCAGGGCAGAGACCACTGGACCACACTAAGGGATGCTTCACCCCTTCCCTACCACCAGCTGAGACTGTGCTACCAGCTCCAACACAACTTTAACCTCCCAATTTACCCATTTACTACACATCTCTATTTTCAGCTAAGCATGAAAATTAGACTTTTGTGATTAACCCATCACTAATTGTCCCAGCCATACCTGGGCAGCAAGGTAAAAACCTAAGGCATTCCCTGGTTTATCCAGACAGACGCATGGTAGGGCGAGAACAGCTCCCTGAATCTTCAAATGAAAGTGATTAAAAGAAACATGTGTTTACATTACTGGAAACGATACAACCAAACATCCACAGAAGCATCCTCTAGCAATAACTGTAACTTACCCTCTAATATTAAGCGTAGGACATTACATATGCACGGTTTCATACACATCCCACAGCAATCTGGGTTTGATAGCTAGAATATATATTTAGCTCTTATCTTGTGGAGTGACTTTTAATGACATTTAGAAGTGCTAAGGCACTTTGAGGATTAGACTCTTTATTAGTCCCAGTGTTTCCCTGTAAGCGGTTGCTCAGATATTAAATGCTCCCTCTGCCAGGGTACATAAAACAAACATCGAGGCAGTTTGATATGATGCAAATGTTTCATGTAATTTTGTGTCAATGAGTTTATTCTTGTCACCTTTATACATTCATCTGCATATAAACCTTCTTGGTGTAGCAATTATTTACTTCATCTTCTAATTAATAAGTTCTGAGCCTTGAGAAGCTGCCTCAATTTTTATTCAGTCCATTTTTGTTTCTCAACCAGGCAGAACATTCTTTGGAATTATACACTCCTCTTCTGATTTTCCTTATCAGAAAGAGCACAGGTTAGCACTCTATAAAACCCTCCCTTCAAAACAAATAAAGCAGCAGTTAGATTAAAAGCCCTGTGTGTGATATCCACTGTCCTTTCACCAAGGATAACTTATGACAGTTTTAAGCCAGTTCCTTTCACAGTAATGTGCCACCTTAAACCAGCAGAGGTGACAGAACAAATCTGTACATCAGTGGTAGACACTGATGTTGTGATGTAGAAGCATAGAATGGTTTGGGTTAGAAGGGACCTTAAAGATCACCCAGTTCCATGGGTAGGCATGGACACCTCCCACCCAGGTTGCTCAGAGCCCCATCCAGCCTGGCCTGGAACTACACCAGGGATGGGGCAGCCACAGCTTCTCTGGTCAACCTGTTCCAGTGTCTCACCACCCACTCAGGAAAGAATTTCTTCCTGATGTCTAATCTAAATCTCCTCTCTTTCAGTTTAAAACCGTACAGAGATGGTTTCAGAGAGGAGTAGCTTGATATCCCTGCCAGCAGGAGCTGGGTGCACAGATAGTTCCTCTCATCAGCTTCCACCAGAGCACACAGTGAACTGGTAAATCATGATATAGACTTCAAACTTCTCCAGTGAAACAAAGGATTAAGGAGATAGATCCCCAAATCTTTCATGTCCTCAGGTTCAGTAATAAAGAGAACAGGGTTGCAGTCACACTGGGACTTTCAATAAATTCCCAATAACGGCTTCTGTTTTTAAAATGAAGTCTTAAATGGCTTCGCAGAGTATTTTCCTAAAGGGAAAGCAAAACAAAAAACAACTTACATTTATTTTAACCCACCTCACTGAAATGAAAAGCCAATAAAGCTACCCATATACACAGGCTGCCTAACACTAAATGTGTCCAAGCCTCTGGATATCAGTTTGTGTTTCTTTACACTCTCACCAAGCAACAGAGTCACAAGTCAGGGATGGGATGATTTTAATATTTCCCTATTGCTCTCTTCTCCACAGAGTTTCAAGGTTGAGGGGATTGAGGAAACACTTTTAAAAGGACAAAGTGTTCATTCTGCTGTAATGTGAAGCTTTCTGTACATCAATCCTATCCTTTGTGATATGCCATGAGTACTTTCATACTGAGATGACTTTAGTATCAAGCTCAGGAATGAGCCATCTGAAAAAAAAATAAAAGTAGGGTCTTGCTTCAGCAGGAGAAACATTACATGAAAGTTTTTACCACTCTGTTCTTCCAGATTTCATTTTTTTTATAGAAAGAATTGATAAATTCCCCACTATCTGAGAGATATCACTCATCCCATCTGGCCATAAAGTCTGATTTTAACACTCTGTACAGGGAAATAGAAGAGTTGTAGTGAATACTGCAATTTAAATACAGAAACAGGAAATGTGGGATTATGGTGTGGGGAAGTCAATTATTTTCCCCTTTTGAGTTGATTTATCTTCTAAGTCGTAGTCTAAACACAATAATTCCAGCATGCTTTCTTCCAGAGGAAACACACGCAGCTTCAGATAACAAGATAATGCAGAGAGGATTCATTTCCTACAAGCTGTCTTTGAATTGTTTATTGAGCTAAATAAATGCAAGGGATGTGCAATACATAATCACAAAGCATCTTTCTGTGGCAAGAGGAGCTCTTTCGCACATGATAACTGATAACGTGGGGTTTTTTTGTTTCATTCTCATTTTAAAACAAGCAATCAGTGATACGAAAAACAGGACAAAAAGCCATCTTGGAACTGTTTCTGCATTCAGTAGTGTGTAAGTTTCCCCACAAGTTCTGCAAGGCAGGCTGTGACAGGGTGTATGAGTATAGCCCTGCAGAGGTCTTTCATTGGATGAAATCAGTATTTCTTGATTTGGGTATGTTCACAGGGTCATGGCTGATAATTTACCTCTAATTGCTACTCATGCAAGTCAGTCTTTCCCTCCCGCTATCAACAGTTAAAGTGTTTATACAATTCATTTTCCATTATTAAAGTCTCTACTGTAACTACCCTGTGTCCTCAGCAATTTAGAGTTGGAAATTCATGCTTAATTTCATGTGGGATTTGCGCAACAGTGGAGTTTTGCTTTGTAGCTCTCCTATTAGTCAATGCACACAAACAAATGTGGAATCATCATGGGGCTCCAGAAGGCCAGATATGAAAACAGTCCTCCAACATGTCCAACATGCTGTAAAAACCTAACATAGACCAGTGCTGCTGGGTCCCGTGAGATCCCTAGTAGGACTATTCAGGCTCGTAAAGCAAGACTTTGAGCTTTCTTCCACTTCCCATTCTGCTGCCTGCCTGACACTCGTGCTGGGACAGAGGTAGAGAATGCAGAAGGATTTGATCCTGGAGGTTTGTCTGAGCTGGATTATGATTTCTTTGTCTTTCTGAACACACTAAGATGCAATTCCCAGCTCAACTCAGAAATAACAGAGGGATTTTACAGCTTGGACATGGAGACATCAACCTCCATCTCACAGCGGGCTTTGTCAGCACAGGTCTGCTAAGATGTGAACAGACTATGTCCCTGTTTTCAGTGGGAACAACTTACAAGTAGTGATTAAAATAGTGCTCAGTTTGATAAGTTTCAGGTCTCCCTTGAAATGCGCTTTCTGCCTCAGAGTCCTCTAATTCAAAAAGGTTCCATAAACTAAAGAACACTTCCACGTGTTCTCATACAAACCCAGCAAGGAAACACTTCTATTATAAAAAAAGATAATAACTCCCTGTAGAGTCAAATAATCTAAACATTCCTGCAACTCCTAAAACAAAACAAAAAAATGACTCAATGGTTTCAAAATCTGTGGTGCTGTAGCTTTTCAGTCTTTTGTAGTGAAAGCAACAAAAATTTGCGGGCTGGTAATCTTACTGCAAACCTGTAATGACTAAATTGTGATTGATAATATCAATTTGTGAGCAGAACTGCCACCACAACATCCCATAGCAACAAGAGGCTTCCTGTGCAGGATTTCCCACTTGTGCAGTGATTACAGTAATAATGATGGAATTGTTTTGAAAGGATTTCTAAGAGTCTGGTATTCCGGCAGAGTCTAGAGCCTGGGTGAAATAAAAGCTACCTTCAAACTTCTGTCCGTAAACTGGGATGTTCTCAAAAATTACTTCCCAAAAGTTACAACATACTTAGGACAAGCAAAACCTGGGGTGGGAAACTCTCACCCTTTATAAATGGCTCATTACCACTTCAGTGACTTGGCAGCAAGTTGCAGAAGTCAAGTGCATGCCTCAGTGCCCACTGGATGCAAAAAGCCTCCTAGGTGGACAAGGCACAAACTGAAATCAGCACTTTCTATTTTTGCTGCTCTTAAGTGTATTTGTAGAACACATCTATCCAAAACCATAATTTCATCCACAGATGTGTTACAACATTAAGAGATTTTCCCTAACATGGATGATGAAAGGTCATTTTTGAGGACAGGGGATAAAACTGGAACGTGTTAGGAATTTACAACTGAGACTCATGATGGTTTTTTATAATACATATATTTCCTTATTAACTTACCAGGGAACAGAGCATACTGTAAAATTCATGTTGAAGAGAAAGGTCAGGCTTCATTGTACAGAAAAGACTACTCTTAAAACAAAAACATCAAGGAAAAAATTCAGAATGGATAAAACTGAAAATGGGATTTTGCAGTTGCTTTGTAACAACAGTTTTCTACATTTTTTGCTACATTTCTGGGAAAAGACATTACAAATTCTACAGTAAACCTAAGAAACAATTATCCATTCTTTCTGTGAGTGTCCATAATTATTCTGGTTGTGTACTTTGGACTGGAGCATGGCTTGCCCTGTATCAGCACAGGAGAGAACATGAGATGAGAAGTTTCTTATTTCTTTCTGCTGACTACCAGCTGTGGGATCAATTGCAAGGAAAAAGCCTCCCTAGAATGGCCCCAGGCTTTTCTGCATGCACAGATAGGAGTGGGCATTTCCTTGTGTTCCCATGTCTATCAGCACACTCTGAGGGGTCAAATATCAACCTGCAACCAAAATTTTCTTCCTCCTGGTTTGCTTTTTGGACAATGCAATGTTATATTTGATTTACACAGAAGGTCATGGCTCAAGCAGAGCCCTGTTTGCCTGATCGTGCTCCTAAACCCAGCAGAGACCCCTGCTGTACTATACAGTGTGACAGAAGAGGAAGGCAGAGGGACAAAAACCACTTAATTGAGATGCCATTAGGGACAGGAATTTTAATCAATTATCTATTTACTGAAGTTTAACTTCCCTTTAACCTTTAATTATTTATCATAGCTTTGGACTGTAAAACAAGGAAAAACAGAACCAAGGAACAGCTGTACAGCTGTATCTATTTTAAGACAATCTGACCCATCTACGTCTCCCTGGAGCCTTCTCTTCTTAGACTTTGGGGCAGGCAGGAGAACAACATCCTGAATGGGAAATTGCCACTCATCTATTTGATCACTATTACTGTTATTTTTGTTACTTGGCATGGTCATGGTGCTGTGGTCTGTGTCTTACTAGCCTAAATATAGTCCTCTTGTAGAAGATACTATACTAACCCTGTAAAATGCCTTATCTTCCCATCTGGTCTCTGATCATCCAGAATGAACACACATTTGTTAGTTTCATGCTTTTGGAACAAACAAGGTGGTGGCATTTCCTTCCAGAAATCAGTCTGTACTAGGAATATCATTAAGATTGCTTACAAAGAACTCCAGCAAGCCCCGTGCCTTCGAATATTCCCACCACCTCACTATTGCACTGCAAAAACCCATCTCATCAGCCTGTGACAGACACTTTTGCAGGGGTTCTGAAGTGCAAATGCCCAGACAATTATGAGGGGCAAAGCAAAGGAGTACAGGGACCTGAGGAAGGCCAGGGCCAAATGATCCCAGCAGAAGCCAGGGGAAGGGGCTTTCGTGTCTCTCTGATTCTGAGGGTCAGGGCTGATAGTCTCAGCACCCCCTCCCAGGTCTGTAGACACAGCCTCAGCATGCCTTTTTGCAGCTGACACTACAAATGGTAATTATTGTGATGAGAGTTCACTCATATGATCATTTAGTTAACAGTAGTTTAGAAATATGCAAATACTGTGGAGTACAGTCAAGGAAGGCCAATGAGAGCTCCATCTGCAAATACAGACTCTGAATCCTTACAACAGGCATTGGAGAAGCCCAAATGAACCCCACTGGTTAAAACAGGCTATCTTGGTACTTACACAGAACTACGTATCAAGGAAAAAAAAAAAAGTATTAATTACTGACAAAGAAAATCCCCAACCAGAAGAAAGTATCTTTGCCTGGTAGCCTGGTACTAGGCTGCTAATAGACCTGTTCATTGGGTTTTGATCCTGAAATTTGTTTATTTCCCACTGTCCTGAGTTGAGAGGCCCAGGACTAGCTTTTCTTCTGATGCTGCTGGGAAAATTGCACTTTTAGAAGACTCTAGTGTCTGAATTCATGGAAATATTTACTTTATGGCCATCAAAGCTGTGTGAGATTCAAGGTCTCCGTGTTTTCAAGCCTTGCCAGGTACAGGGACAAGGAGGAGCAAGGCCTGGGCATTTGACCCAAGCTGGCCAACAGGATTATTTCATACCATGAACATCACAGTCAATATAAATTAGAAAAGTCTGCTGGATAGCTGGCTCTCTCTTGATGGTGGTGGGTCCAGACAACTCCTTGCCCCAGTGCCAGACCCCTGAGGCCTTCCTTTGCCCCAGAAGTCATTGCACTCGCAGTGTCCAACATTTGCTGTCCCTGCTGGGAGTGCATGGCTTCTGCTGATAGAATTGGCCGAGTATAATTCTTGTAAATATTATATTAGTATTGGTTCTTCAGTATTACTGTTATTTAGTCTTATTCTATTAAATCTATTTATATTTCAACCCTCACATTTCTTTGTGCTCCCTGATTCCCCTTTCCTGAATGGGAAGGGGTCACTGGGAGATAGAATATTTGTCTGCACAACAATAAATCATTATGGGTTTTCTCAAACCATAACACCCACTTTTTCTGTAAAACTTCTGCAACAAAATATGAAGACTGTCATATCACCAGAAGATGCTTGTATATAAACTAGTAGTACTCAATAGGTTTTTGGTCTGATCAAAGTGATAAAATTTCTTTGAAATTAATGTGAAAATACACCTCAGTAATAAAAAGGAATAAAAGGAAAAACCAGGATTCAATAGCATAGCCCATTTTGGATATTTGTTCTGTTCAGCCCTCGCAGAAGGGCCGCTTGGAAAGAAGTGGTCAGAAAGTTTTTACTGTATTGAGTGTTACTATCAGTCAAGCAGACTGTTTTGATATGTGGACTGAACTTACTGAATCACCTGAAGCAATATGAGGTGTTATGATATGAAAGCAAACAGAATTTAACACCTCCTTGTGTAAGAACATTTTGTCATTGGTCTTCAATCCTTGAAAATAATACATAAAAGGCACATTTTTTTACACAATCAGATGCAGACAGTCTTACCAATAGAAGCTTTAATATTTCTTGATAACCTAAAACTGCCCAGAAGCACAGAAAAATGCCAACTGCAAAAAGCAGTTTCAAATATCTTTTATAAAAAAATAGTAGCTGCCCTGCTCATCTAAAAGCAGTTGGATTCTGGTATTCTTCTGGAACAGTATCTCACTTGCTAGACTGATTTACTACCTATGCTATTAGGAATACTTTTAAGCTCACATTTCTAATTGTTTCAGCTCTGTTTATTCAAAGCTGCTTAACATCAAGAGTGTTTTCTGAACAGTTCCTTTGGAGCTCTCTTATAGATGAGAATTTACTCTCCTAAAGTAAAAATAAACAGATATCAGAACTTCTTTTTGAAACTTAAGTGTTCGGAATTAAACCTCCTGTTCTAGAAGAAAAAGGTCATAGAAATGACTAGATTGTAGCCAGCTTCTTGTTAATAGAAGGGAAAAAGGAAGACATTTGTTCTGCCGTGAATAAACAGCTCTCCTCCCTAAAGGAACACGAAGTTGACCGTGACCATCCCTCTCTTGTCAGAGGCACAAAAACCAGTCCTCAGTGAGATTTAGTCCATCTCACTTCACTGACTTTTTTTCCAGAAGTATAACCAGCATTCAAACTGTGGCAGGAGAGATAAAGAAAAAATGAAGGTGTGGGAATCGTTATGCAGGCATTCAGGAGTTATCAGCATCTCAAGCAAGGCCAAATACTTTGGTGTAAAATGATCGTGTTTACGCCCTATAAAAAAGGGTTACAAATACACAAAAAGCACTCAGTCCTCAGTCAGGGCTTTTATATCATCCAGCATTTCTTCTGCTTGCGTTTTCTCTTCAAACTGCTTTATCAGTGTTACCCTGTTATTTACCTACTTTAAATCCAAGTCATTTCATTCTCATCCAATTTCCTCAAACTTGGGTAAGTCTTTTTTGCCTGTACATCTTCCAGTATAGATGAGATCTCTATTAATTTGGTCTATACTGGCCAGCAGCAGCAGCAACAACACAGTCTACAATTGCTTAGTTGCAACATCCACATAATATACATTCTTTTTAATCTTTTTACCACTAGGCATTTGTAGTTTCAAGAAAAATCTTCATTTTTACTGCAATTCCACTTTCTCATTGAAACACAGCTTTGTGAAACATCACACGTTAAGATAGTTAACTTCAGGTCATTTTTTCCAGTTCATTTCCCTCAGTAGTAAAAATCTTATGTCCAAAACTACCTATTGACTGATAGATGTAAGATTTCTCTTTAAGTCAATAATAGCTCTTAGCAAGAATTGGTGGCCCTTTGCTTTTATTTATACATAAAGAGTTTTATTGAACTAAACCAGTGCTCACAGTTTAGCCTCTCACAATTTATCTTTTAAGGATTGTCCCTCTTAACTCTGTCTGAATCTACAGCAAACGAAATCAGACCAGAAAAGCTTGCAAGTGAATGATAATCATAATTCAGTGTTTACCGCTGCATCGGTTGATCTCGCCATTCTAGCAGCAAAATTTCTTCTCTGCTCTTAAATTAGTTTTCAGTGGCATAGCAACAACCAATATACAAGTAATAATACGAGGACTACGCTAAAGGGAGCACTGAATTTATGATCTGCCCAACAAAAATCTATCAATTTTAAACGGAACCTAGGCGCAGTTCCTAATATCATTTCACGCTACATTGCAGTTTCTCACCAGGTTTTTAAATTGCCTTCTAAGACAATATAATATTGAAGGAAATAAACAGAGTTAAATCATTGAATAGATTATTTATTCATTGCTTAAGAACATGTGTTTTGATTGGCAAGAAATACAACTGAAAGCAAATATTCCCCTCTTTGTCTCACTGATTAATTCTGCATCTTTTTTGTTGTAGTGTTATTACTGTATGTCAAAATCCAAGAATTAGAACTGTAAAAGAACGAGTGGACTTGGAATGCCATACCTGCATGTTTCCTAGAAAATCCTTTTTTTTTTTTCAGGGATATTCCTCCCTTTTTTCTGGTCTGGACAGCAATCCACAAGACAAAGATTCCAATTTTAAGATTCCAGCTTGATCTCACTTATGCCTGATTTAAAAAAAAATAACTAATTATGATGAATAATCATGATCTGCAATTAAAAAACTCCAAAATAATGTGAAATATTTTCTATGACAAACATAATGGCATGAGAGCTTTGGTGGGATCTTGTGATTTTCCACAAGCAAATGGAAACTCTTGACTTGTATCTTAAGTATTTGAGACATTGCAAGCATAGTCTCATAAAGCTCATTTTGCTAAATGCTGAAGGACAGGTTAGCCTTTGTGAAGCCTCAAATAGACAAGGAAGACTGAAAAGGAGAAAACCTCATATTTCGGGTTCCATCACTGATGGTGTCAGCCTGGATCCCAGCCCTATGTTGGCCAAATATCCTTTCAGAGCTTCACTTGCTTGGGTACTACCTGTTGGTTAATTGAAATCCTGAAGCCTGTCAGGACTGTAACAGATCTAAGAACATGCAAAAATAGGTGTAGAAATGTCTGGAGAAAGCTTTAAAGACAAGACCTTAAGTGTTTCTGAGCTGCAGACATTTCTCCCAGTGCTGGAGGCTCAAGTGAAAAGTAGACACCCTGAAGAAGACACGGCAGTTACTGTTGGTGTTTTAGAAGCCAAAGTACCGATATATATGTCCACATCTCAGTACTGGGAGTGAGAGCAATACGTTTTGTAGAAAAATCTGCTTCCCCCCCAAAGCATGCATTTTCCATCTTTAAAAGGTCAAACCTCAATTCTACAGCATGTTCCAAATACTTCAAAAGAAACCCTCACAGTGTTGTAAATACATCCAAATCTATGCCCAGAACAACTCTTTGCTTTTAAAAGCTACTAGGGATTTAAAAATCCTGGTGTTTATCTTAGTCTCACAGACTACTCAATCTCAAATCCTGTCTGGACTAGTGGTACCAGTGTAGTAATAAAATTTTTAAAAAAGAATACAAAAATCTTAATGGTTAAAACGCTGCCCTCAGGGAAGTTTTACCTACTCCTGTCAGTTAATGTTTAGTGATTCTGTCAGTTTATATCCTAAAAACATGAGGATTTCTCTTATGTATTCTGATTTTCTGTAATAAGTCTTCATCTTCTCATTATCCACATGAATATCATATAATCCCTTTTTTATCCTTCTAAGCTCTTGGTCTCAAAGTTATCTAGTGATGAAAAGCTCCAAAGGTTAATTGCACATTGTGGGCAGTAACTGTTTCAATTCAGTCAAAGTGTGTTACCTTTGAGCTAGGTGTCCCCATCTGAAAGAATAAGCATTTGATAAACTTCCTTTGCATTGTTTTGTAGGATTCTCCTTTTCTCCCCCCGCTTTTTTTTTTAATTATGAAAGCCATGCGATTCCTCCTTTCTTCTCAGACATTTCCTATACCAGTACTCTTTACATGCCATTTTCACCATGAGATCTTCCTGCAGCAGAGTGCCAAGAACTAAATAAATCAAGGCACTTCACATGAAGAGTCTAACATGCAATAATTCCTGCATTATCTCCAATAACTTCTCTAAAGTTAGTGTCATATCATAGAAGGCAGTCAGAGGCAACAGAAGAATCATGTTCACCAAGCCACGATCTTGTCCACATCCAAGAGCCACTGTTCTTCCTTCCTGTTCTGTGCATTGCAAATAGAGTTTGGTTCCCATTCAGACCATCCTGCTGAAGGGGGGCTCAAATGAGTGGCTGTGTACACAGGGTTTCAATTTAAATACTAAAAAAGAAAAATTATAGTGCTTAAAATGGACAATCCTCAAAAAGCAAAAAGCAATTGAACTGAAGGGGTAAGCATTGTATTAATTTACCACAGCAGGAGAAAATCGTGTTAATTTATACAATTGTGTTATTGCATTTTGTATAATCAAAATGCAAAGTGGTTGACTCCCATAAGTAATATATGTATGAAATTTCTAACATGGTGTACCTTTTCAATAAAATAAATTATCTCCAGGTTTCCTTTTTAGTAATGGAATAAGCAAGGTGATTTTTACCATGTTAAAATGTTGAAGAAAATTATTTCATATTATTATTCATAAATAGGATCCTTCCATTTCAAGATTACTTCAGGAGAAGAGCATTCTTGTGGTGATATATCCTTTTCCATTGCTGGTCTAATCATGTACTAGTGGAAAAACAGTCTGAAAAGGATGTGTCTGAGGTGCATCACAGACTGTATGAGCACACTGCAGCAGAACGAGCACACTGAGTACTACATCAATGGGAGCATGGACCACTCTAAACACCTACTTTCTACATTTTATAGTCTGGATGTTTTAAAGAGAAAGTCATTGCAGGCAGAGAATGAACCTACAGCATTTCAGCAGAGGAACAGCTTTATCACAAAATTTAACATCCAGTACCTATTTGGTCCCAAGTCATGGAAACCTGGCAAAGTAAAAATCAGACAAAGAAAAACTACTTTACTGAAGTTTCTTTTATGGCCTGGCTTAGTTTAAGTTCTCTTGCTGCTATTCTTCCTTAGTGAATTTTTATCCTTTAATGGGAGGCATTCTTTATTTTCACTAATAGGAGAGTCATTAATTAATCTGAAAACCATATTAATCGGTTCAAGTGTTTTAGTAGGTACACACATTGTAATTTCAAGCTTCACTCGTACTCTATATATTTTCAGTATAATTGTACCTGCTGAGAGAACATATACAGGAGATTGTGCATTTAGTCTGTAAATAGTTACATAGGTAGAAAAAGATCTTAAACTGCTCAAATACTTAAACTGTTTAAGCGCCAAAGGTAAAGGACGTCTTTATCTACCTCAGGACATGACTGACTTTGTGTTGCAAGTACACAGTCAGCTCATGTCCAGCTTTTCATCCACGAACACTCTCAGTTCCTTCTCAGGGCCACCTAGGTGCAGAACCCTGCACTTGCCTTTGTTGAACCTCATGAGGTTCACATGAACCCACCTCTCAAGCCTGTCCAGATCCCTCTGTATGGCATTCCTTCCCTCACCAACATCAGCTTCTCCACACAGCTTGGTGTCATCCACAAACTTGCCAAGGGTACAGTACTGGTCCCAATATGGACTCCTGAGGGACAACTATTTGTCCCCAGTCTCCACCTGGACACTGAGCCATTGATGACTACCCTCTGGATGCAACCATCCAACCAATTGCTCATCTCCTGAGCAGCCCACCCATCAAATCCATATCCTTCCAATTTAAAGAGAAGGATGTTGTGGGGGGCCATGTCAAAGGTCTTACAGAAATCCAGTTAATTACATCTGTAGCTCTTCCCTTGTCCACTGGTGTAGTCACTGAATAATTGGATGCACCTTGTAAAACATGTACAGATAACCCGTTCTCTCCAAAATATGTTTGTGGAATAATAAAGATACAAAGATTGCAACTGGGGTCTGCAGACTCAAAATTCAGACGAAGTTGGGATCATCTCCTTTTTGGACTCATCTTGGCTAAGCAAAAATAACTAAAGAATGAAGATACCCAAGACTTATTTGCACCAGTTTCTCAGACCTGGAATCCATTCTCAGTTTAACAAGCCTTTTAAGGAAAATTGTCAGTTATGCCATGCCTCAGCATCTAGAAGGTAAAAACCCAAAGGGACAAACAGCATTACAAGTGATTTTGTACTGCCTAAGAGATTATTTAGGCAGTAGTAATTGATGGCCTGAAAGAAAAGAGACAACTACTCCTGATTTCACACAACAGTATTTTCTTTCCAAGACAGAAGAGATAGAAATTACATTCAAAACCCCCAGGGAATGTGGTATGTTTTTCCCCCCTAGTTCTTTCACTGCAGCTACTCACGTTGTGCATCATTTCAGCTCCACTGACCCAAAGTCCTACAGCACATATTACAGACAGTTTTAAAATATGAAACAAGGAAGTCAGATACATGCCAAGAACATCCTCAGCTTCTGATGCTGCACTCAGTAGCATCATGCACTTGCGTATCAGATAACTTCAGCATAGATCTTGGACTCACTGATGCAGAATCTTTCCTTCAATATGAGTATTACATTAGTGTATTAATTTAATTTTCGTAGGTTTTTAACCATTTTCTAGTGGCTAGATACATTCACCTTCTGTCCAGCTTTTATGCTTTTTGACTAGTTAGCCCTCTAATAGCTGCATAATCAGTATTTAAATTTAAGTGAGATGCTGCAATACACTTCTAATACTCAAGAAACGGATACATTTGTGGAAATTCAAAGAAAGAACATCCTCATTTTTTAGCCTGTAACTTCCCTAACTAAGAAATGAAAATATTACTCCTGACTACCTGGAAAAATGTGCCCATCTCTCCCATTTCTCTTTTCAGTATATATGGGATGTGTGCAGTTCTCGTGCTAAAGCAAACTGGGAGCACATGAATGTGGCTAACAGACCAGCAGGATTACTAGTAGTTCTGTAAAGAATAAAAATGCTCCTCAAGTATTATAAAATGGGTTTACAAGAAAAGTAAAAGATGCCATTTGTTTCCCTGCACTTTCCTTCATATTAGCTTTAAGTTATGTCTTAAAGGGCTTTTTCTCATCACCCCCTTGAAGTTATTAGTATACAGAGTAACCACAGCCTGTCTCTTTGCAGGTACCAAACCCCCAGGTTTTCTCATATTCATCTATTACTCTTCTGGATCACCTTAAAACACAAGCTAAATAATTTTTCTCCTGGGACACCTACTCTAAAGTCTTCCTGCACTATTTTCATCTGCTCAGAGAAAAATGCATTCATTCATTCACTGTTCAAGAAGTTGCAACCATTTTTTATGTCCTGAAGGTGGTCACATGGGACAACAGCGATTTATATTTCAATTCTTTAGTTAACCTGTTCAGTTTCCTTCGATGATACATTTAGGAGGTAAGGAGAACAAAGTTACATGCCTTTCCTTTTCTTGAGCTTAAAAGAAGAATAATAGGTATTTAGAGTCTCAGGAATTGAGAACACAAATAAGTGGCTACAACAGGTGGTTTTAGGATTCTTTGCTTCTAAGTCAAAACTTATAGCAACCAATACACAATGAGTCTGTGCACTTTATGACAAATAGGAAGTATTTATCCTAAGTATTCAGTGTATTCTAACTATTCAGTGTTTCTACATTTCTACATTTTTCACATTTGCTGAAAAGCAGGTCTTGCAGTTTTCCCTGTCCAGGTACAGTGCAGGGGCACAGCAAGATGGAGCCACATAGATGAACCTCAACATGGAAGGAGCACAGACAATAAAGCACAACATGTCAGTATTGCTGATCAATAATACCTTTCAGTAATCATGTCAATTTTCCAAGACAAATGTAATTTTAATGGGTTTTTGGTGGTGGTGGGCAGGTTTTATTAAGTCTTCATGCCATGATTAGAAGGCATACACTTGGTGAGTCAGCTTTTCCATCTATAAAAACATTTCATATTTTCATCTTAAAAAAATAAACACATTTTTAATATATGTTTTAGACTAAACAGTGGTTGCTCCAGAATTTAGTAGTAGAATAGGAAACAGTAGAAGTGTCCTTCACAAATCTGCCATGACTCATCAGATAAGATCACACAGACTAAGGACCACAACACTACAGTTTCCAGCCCCTCCTTGAATTTAATCAGGTTGCATATGCTCTTTGAACCTCAGTTATTATTTTGTGTCTGGGGAAGGAAAAGAAAAAGCAAATCCACTATCTGAGTTGAGTATTTAAATAGTTAAGCCTTCAGAGATTTCAGTTTAGCTTTTTAAAGCTGCCATCTCTAGCCACTTTAGAGCTAAGATGAGTGATGTCTTGGAAAAGGTAGCAGTTAACAAACTCTGAATTAAGCAGCACTGTATTTCTACTTCTTGTTAAGATTATAGCTCAGGCAGTTTTCATTGCTCATTCAGTGTGCTCACAGTAAATCTTGGAGAATAGCCCATATATTGCATGGTATAGATTGTACGAGAGCTCATAATTACCCCTTCACATGTGGCAGCTCAAAGTTTTGAAAAGTATTAATTTAATATAACAGTGTTCTACTGAAGGCCTTATATTTCTAGTAAAGAGTGTGGTCAAAGAGACAGATTTTTGTTCAGCCAATATTTTCTTTTCACAGATGGAAACAGAAAACACATTGTTGATTACTTGGTAAGATTGTTTTTTAAAATTCTCTCTCACTGAGCACAGAAGTATAAAAAAAAGCTACACTGATTCTTTCTGAAGCTTTCAGTTATTTTAAGCATTGTTACAAAATGATGTCTGTTCATTATATGTGTTTACTGGGCTGCCCCATCATATTTAGCACACCTGATCCTCAGCCAGCATAGATAGGTAGGGCCAATTTAAGAAAATATCTGATAACCTGAATGTTAATATTGCAAAACAGCCAAACATTATAAACCAAATTTATCTTCACAATGAGCTGCCCTCCAAACAAGCACTGCCTAGGGTAAACACAAGCTCCCCAAGATCACTCATTGTACCCCAGCTGCAGTGGGTCATGATGCTCTAGCCAAGACAACATTTTGGTCAGCTCTGACAGGCTACAGAACATGCAAACTCCCCACTGTAAAGGGGTATGTTCTGCACAGTTCTCCCCTTCCTTTTGGGGATTAGTCACACAAGGAGCAGCCATGCCTAGGGCACACTTTTTTTCTTGCCTCATATCTTTGTCCTTTCCTAAGGAGATATGGTTTGAAGAAGATAATTGGAATACCTCTATGTTGATTCTACAGTTTGAGTAAGAAAGAGAAGAGCAAAGGATGAATGTGTTCCCTTTCTAACTACATAGTCTTAAAGCAGCAGAGTTTCAGTGCCTTATGTCTTGATAAGTAAGAAATATGCATCTTACTGCTGAAGAAAGTTCTTCAGGAATCAAACATGACATCTGCCTTGCCACATAATTACTCACTGCCTGTGCCTGCCTCATCCAGTGCTGTTGTGCTCTTGTTTATTTAAAGGGAAAAGTTCCACCTTGAATTTGGTGAACTGAAAGAATTTATTGGTGGGTCTGACAAGAGAAAAGGGTCAACTAAAGAACTTTAAAAAGGTAGGAGTCAGGTGATTGGATTTTTCAAAGCCTACTTCAAAAAACACACGTGGAAGGCGTGTGTTAAATCAGATTTGTAATATCTATACCCCAATGTATATAGACTATAAATGTGATAGCTTTAATAAGACAAAGCTTTGCAACAGGTGCAAAGCCAACTAAAACAGAAAAAAAAAAAAATGAAGGCATTTTGTCTGTAAAAAACCTCAACTGTGTTAGTGAGTAATTTACACTCACTTCAGCAGAAATAGAAAAGAGTAAGTTACAGAGTCTGAATTTCATTTTAGCTCCCATAAGATGTATTGAGACGAGTAGCAACCTTACCTGTTGTACAACCAGAGAACAGAGAGAAGCAAAACTCCCTCGGTTGGTTCCAATAGTTGGACAGGTTGGAGAGGAGGAACAGATGTTGCCCCACAAGTATTCAAGTTTATCAACCACAACAAAAAGAAGAAGACAAAAACCAACCCACACCCCAAAGCTCTGGTGAGAAAAAAAAAACCAAAACCAACCTCCCTGCTTTTATAAAATCTATCAGCTGCTTCCACCTGAGTGTTTTCCCACCTTTAATCTTTTTCAGCTGCCTAGGGAGGGAGTCTCCACATTTACTTCATTAAGGAATTAACTACAAACCCTTGGGCTGATTCCACACATCTGCTCTGGGCATGCAAGGCTCTGCTGCTTGCATGGTGCAGGTTGCCTGCTCCTATGCAGGTTCTGGGGTCCCTGGGGTAAAGCAGGACACACAGCAAACTAAAACCATGAAACTAGGCTCTACCAGCTGGCTGGTAGGCTTCTAATTATTTGAAACATCAAAACATGGAGCCTGCATCCTTTGCAAAGTGCCACTTTCAGCAATACCATCCATTATGTCAAACATCTGGGGTAGGAAAAGCAGTGACCCACAGACAGATTTGCAATTTGTGTAGGTTTTGACAAGAGAAGCAACAGATGTCTAGCACTCACAGCCCCAAAACTGTAAAAGTCAATTGTTTTCTTTGCCACAGCCAGCACAACATATTTCCCCCTTAATTAAGTTCTCAGACCTCGCCTGGTTTCACATCAGAAAAGTGATGTTTGCAAATGGAGCAAATGGATCAGCTGGCACCTCGCGTTACAGCACACTGTGGGCAGAGCGCCAGTTTGGCAACAGTCCCCAGGATTTCCATGGCCCCCGGTGACACGTTCAGCCACAGAAATGATGATTTAAGCAAGGGGGGAAAATAAAAGGTAGTGTTTCATTCCCAAATGCATCATTTCAACAGGTTCAGTGAAGGGTTGTTGAAGTTAAGGATGACTGGAGAGCACATGAAAAGAGAATATACGCAGTCAGATCTGCTCTTTCCCAGATAAATAATGATGAAGAATGTATGAACCTTAGTTGTTTTATTTGTTTTGCTTTATTCAAATTCCACAATTTTCAGAGTTTTGCAAGCAGCATTTAAGTCTCTGCATGTCACACAGCATGCAGGATTTTCAGTACCTGGATGTAGCAAAGAGATACAACATGGACCTCATTCAAATCAAACTGATTTGTAATTTTAAATTTCTGGTGCTTTCAATTTCACCACCTCTCTAAGCCTCTCAGCTGGCCATACCAAATACACAGGTTTTGAAAACTAGTTAGCTTTAAGGCCCTTCAACTTGGACATGTGGAAAAGAGAGCCACTCAAACTCCACAGGTGTTTTAGAAAACAGAGGGAAGAGGGGATTATGGCCTAAGTTTCTTTTACTGATTTTTAAAATGTTTTCCTCTTGTTTTCATTCTCATCACTTGCAATAAGTTCAGGCAGATCCGTAGGAGTTAAGCTCAGGAATAAAACCCACAGCTCCAAAGTAGACACATTTATGGATGTGCACTGGGGGCTGCTTGTTTTTACTCTGGAATCTTTGTTTCACGATCTAGATATATTCTAGGTGTCACGATGAGTTTCTGAACTAAACCCTAGATTACTGATTTTATTTTTTTTTTGTTATTACCACACAAATCATGAACTTCAGCTTAACTGAAAGGTTTATAAAGTCTCGTAGCAGCAGTTGTATGATGCATTTGAACAATTTCCCTCATGCACTCTTCTTTTTGTAGACTGAGCTGAGCTATAAGTGACTGCTGAAATTTCCACACTCGGGATGCCTAGTGAGATTATCCATATTCCCTTAGCCACTGTGTTACTGGTGTGGTTTTTTTGAATTTCGGCAAATGAAAGTGTGGGGATTTTGGTGTCTACGCAGCCATTCTGCTGCAGTGGGATACAATCTTCTACTGGAACCAGTACATTTACTTTGCTAAATAGTATAGCTTAGACACTGTATTATATTTTTAAACAATGGTAGTATAAATGTAAAAGCAGCCACAGTCACCTGCTGTTTTGCTTTGAAAAGCAACTTCTTTTCTCTTGGTAAGTGAAACATAGACAAAAAGTATCACAGATTAATACTCCCGTATTGCAAATAACACTGGAAGATAGAAATCCATGGAAAGAATTGATCTTTTTTGTTTGTTTTTGGATTTTTGGTGTTTTTTTGTTTGTTTGCTTTGTGTATTTTTTAACAAAATAAAATTATTTCTCTCATCAATAGTCAAACCGCTCCTTGGAAAAACTGCAATGTGGCCTCTACTCTTCTATTTGTGTTGCCTCTTCTCCATATTAATATATTAGTGGATGCAAAATTGAGCAGATGCACACATGCCTGTAGGGGACTGTACAAAAGGTTAATCATTTATTTAACCTGAGAGCTCAACAGGTTCTTTGAGGACTGAAGTGACCAAATCAGTTCCTGTCTGACACAGGAATGTCTTGCACACCAATTTCATTTTACATCGGTGGCAGTAGAAATATATCTAAAGTAGTGTGGAAGCTGGAAACGGGTAATTTCCTATGCAGAGTGCATTGGATGGATCTTTAATGATTACCTGAATTAATCTACCAGAGACTGTTTTGTTGTAGCACATAAAACCTGTGGGAATACCGTGTTTTGGCACAGGGCAGGTTGCAGAGGATGGTGGTGGTTCAGGAGCAGCCTGGACTACAGCTGCCTGTGCCAGGACGTGTTGGTGGGACCAGGGTGGTGTGGGTGGATGGAGATAAGAGTACTCCAGTAAGGCAAGAGGCTAGAAGGTGCCTGAGGTTTTGTTAACCCAGACAAACTGGATGAGTGGCACCTTGACATCTCCAGCTGCACACCATGTTCTACAGCATTTTCCCTGGAGCTGATTGATAACAGCTCTTACAGACAAAATGATAATGCCCTTTTGTGTTTTGTGGTTTACTATTTGTATTCCTTATTACATTTCACATCTCATCATATTGCTTTTGCCTTTCTTCCGTCCACTGACATAATTTCTTATCGCTGTCCTTTTAAGAAATCAAACTTCCCTATTTCCTTTAGTCCCAATACTTTTGATGTAGCAACTGCAAAGACACTTCTTTACTAGGGTTAAAAAGCAGCAGTAGTGATTGACCCTGATTCTGCACTAAGTCGAACCATTTCTTTAAAGTTGAGGCTGTGAGTATACGACAAATTGTTTCTGTTTCATTTGGGGAGCAAAGTAAGTAGCAGCAATAGCTCTGTACAAAACTAAGCTATATATATTTGCTAAGCTATGCACCAAGGTCTACATATTTTATGTGCTGCTGCTCTACAATTAGTAATTAACGTTCATTCACTCATGGCATTTTTATCTTCCTGCTGTATTCTCATTTTGTTGTGTTGTGTAGTGCTGTCTACGCTTTTCCTGAAAGATCATTTCTGTTTACCTAAAACTTAAAATCTGTTGCACTAATACACTCATCCCTGTGTTATCTCTCTCATCAATTCTTAATTGCTGCCGCTTTTGTCATTCTATATTTCCTGTGCTACTATTTTCCATGTAATTGCCTCCACACTTGTTCGTAACTCTTCCACTTCCTATCACTTATTATGAGCACACACACAGCAGAACTCTTCCTCCACGGCTGTGTTAACCTGGGACCTTCAGGGGGATTTGGGCCCATGTGGAAAAATCTCAACTTTTAAATGAGGTACACACGTCTTTAATTTTTATTACTAAGTTTTTGTAGATAAACAGCATTTTTCCCAAAGGATTATTTCAGAGAGTAGCAAAATCTTGTTGCTAGGTTTTTCCAACTGTGAAAAAAAAAGGAAAATTTTGGTTTCATTCTTCACATTTTATTCCAGTTGCAGCAACATCAGCCTGCAGAGACAGATTGTGCTGGAGTCCCCATGTGTGCCACGCAGCAGGAGATGGAGGACAGACTGGGGAAAGCAGACCTCCTCTGCCAGGGATCACTCTGTCCACCAAAACTCCTCAGGTCTCTGCTTGTTGGTGTCCTTCTGCAGAACCAAAAAAGTAAAATTAAGAAGTGAGCTGCCACCATACTTCACCAGTCAGAACAGCATAGAATCCTAGAATCATTTAGGTTGGAAGAGACCTTTAAGATCATCAAGTCCAACTGTTAACACAGCACTGCCAAGTTACCACCAAACCACGTACCTCAGCACCACATATACATGTGTTTTAAATACCTCCAGGGATGGCCACGCAACTACTTCCCTGGGCACCTTGTTCCAATGCCTGGCAACTCTTTCAGTGAGGAATTTTTTCCTTATAGGAAGGATTATGGTCCTTCTTCTGCTCAAGGCAGGGAGAGTTACTGGATCTGACCAGGTTGCTCAAGACCAGGTCTTGAAAAATCTCATGAGATGGAGATGGCACAGCCCCTCAGGGCAGCCGGGTCCAGAAGCTTCCTCCACAGGAAAAGGACAGTCCAAACTTTCCAAACATTGTTTCTTCATGAGGAACGGAGAACAAGCAATAGGAAAGAAGTAAAAGTCACAGTCAGTGGTAACTCCAAAATAAAGCAAAGGATTAAATCCTGGCATATTCAGACTATGAGTGCTTTAAAAAATATTATTTTTAGCCCTGAAATCTGAAATAGATTTAAACGGAATTTACATACCTGAATCTACAAGCCAAATCCTGAAAATTTCTGCTCAGATGCATTACCATGGAAACAACAAAGTTATTTTGGAGTATACTTTCTAGGGAAGGAGCTGTGTGCCCCTTTTGGACAGGAGTTAGGTGCCGGTGCAGCAGGTAAGCACAGGGGTCAATTCCTGTCTCTGTCCAAACCCCTGTCTCCCACCTTGTGGAAAGCAAGGAGTCACCTACTCCTTGAGATCCAGCCCTCAATATCCAGCCTTAGACTCCTCACATGGAAACCGGCCATCACAAAGATTCCCACAGTACAACCAGATTTATTGCACCAACTTGGCAATATTGTTATCTGCATTTAACCTTCGCTTCTCCCATAACCATAATTCTCCAGGCAGGACATTCCCAACAGGAGCTTCATTGTCATTCTCAGGTGGTATTACAATAAGCAGGCCTCCCTAATCAGCATTCCCTTGGTGCCAAGCCCAAAAGCAATCTGCTTGAGAAGCTGTGATGAAACCAGAAGAGATCAATACCCGAAAGTTTTCACAAACTCAATCTGGCAAGGTTAGCGTGGATAATATTGATAGATAAAGATCTAACTCTATCACACATGACAGCAGGGTGAAAATAAGAGTGTGTAGTAGGTGGTTTAGTTTTTATAGTTGTGGACTGAAAAAAATTATAGGAATCTGCTGTGTTTTCCATAGTAAAGCTAATATTTTCCCTAATAAAAATAATAAGGGCAAAAATGTGCTATTGTAATTACAGATTTTAAGGATAAATTATAAAAATTATGAAATATCTACTGCACTTTTTTAGGTGTAACCACTGGCCTACTAAGTAAGTCTATGCCCCTTTGGAAACACTGGTCTTTGAAAGTAATTTCAGCTTTTGAGTTGTCAGTTAGAGGCAGGAAGGGAGGAGAGACCAGGTGAATGTAGGGGGGAGAAGTAGGTTCCGGGACATCAGGAACCCGAGGTCTGCACTGGGCTTCTTCCACTCCATTGCAGCACCTGATGGCCATGTTGCTGCTCCCTTGGGGAAGAGAAGACAGTTGGCAGGTAGCTTATAACTGTGTAGTATTTAAGTAACTCCTGGAAATAATTTCATTTTCTTTACAAGCTGTGAATTTAATAGCAAATGTAGATGAAGGATTTCACATTATAAAAGCAGGCAGTTATTTTTTAATGTATATTGGAAATAAAATCTCTCAGATACCACTAGAATTCTAAAAATTTCAATTACATCCTTACATCTTCCCTTCCTTGAGGGATTTTTTTAATAAAAGAAATTATTTGTAGTATGGAAAGTCTCAAGACTAGTCACTATGTTGCCTTGCCATGTTCATGTCAGTGATATAAGAATTAAATCATCATGAACAGGAAAGAGTAGAGAGAAACAGCCCTGAGGAAGCTATTTTCTTAATATCTCTTTCCTCTTTTACTAGTCGATATGAGGTACTAATTCTGATTGATTCCACTGGTATTAAAAAGCTCTGGGTTTATTTTTTTTTTAATGTTATATTTCAAGGACAGAAGAGAGCACAAAGTAAAATAAAGGTAGGCAGTGTTCACCTGTACCTTTTCTTCACAGCACCAAGAAATTGCTTTTGTGGCACAAACCAGTGTCTACACTCCGCTTTCAAAAAGCCCCTATTAAGACTCTGAAAAACAGTTATGGCTTGTAAAACTAGGATTCTTTTTGTTCTTCAAGGTAAAATTAGGCTGCAAACTGCTTACATTTGTTTATATCTACAAAGGAGTATGATTGATCTGATAATGTCATCCTAGTGAGGTTTTTTGTTTGTTTGAAAATAATTCCTCTCACCCTGTGATGAAAGAAATCCCTGTGAGGATACTCTGGGAGAAACTTTTTTTTCTTTTCTTTTTTTTTTTTGTAATCTTCCTCTGGAAATGTCACAGCAAAATCAAGTAAACAGCACAAGAACTACAGATGGTGTGGCATGCATCTTCTAATATTACCCTAGCCTCCATGGCCTCCTCCCAAGTCTCAATATCAATATGCAGTGTGGGCAAGATCCTGGTTTCTCACACCAGAAGGATTTCAGAAAAATATAAGTCAGTGTTGTGTATCAACTTTCGAAACTGGACCTTTGGGACTATGATCTGGGATGTGCGCTTAAAACGCTAGATTATCAAAAATCCATATAGGGGAAGTTTTTCATGAGTAAACACTCATATCGTATATCCACAGATGTCAAGCTGAAGCAGACCAAAACTGTTATGAAAATAGCTTTCTCATGTTTTAAGAGGTTAAAGAAACAGAATGAAGGAAAGTAGATTAACCACTATAAAAGGCACTTGACAGTGTCCATCCTGTTTCATTTTATGTTCATCTGAATGCTTTGCAGACTCAATTGCATTTTGTGTTGAGTGCGTGTAAATAGATTCAGCAAATGTTCACCAATAAAAATATTCATTTTCACGGCATAAACTTCCAAGATGACAAATTTGCAAGAAGCCTTAATGTCATCACCCTTCCTGATAAGCCACGAGAAAACACATGTTTTTAGACGCTTGGGATCCGTACTGTATAAATCAGCAGCGGAGAGAGAAACGATGACAGCTCTTGTGGAAAGCATCGCCTGTCTGTTCCCAGTAATGAGGCTGAGTGGTAACTCCTCTGTGCTCTAAATACTAAAACAACAGCAACATCAACCTTTAATTTTTACATTTTTTTTTTTTTATGTATCTGACCAATATATAGATTTGATTTCATGCAAATATTTTGGAGCAGAGTAGTTGATAGCAAAACAGAACTGGAATGCTAATGACTTTTGGCTGCACGTACAGAAGATGAAAACTCATTCAATCCAAGGCAAAGTGTCAGCTTTAGTAAAGTAATGTCATGCTATACCTCCCCCATAGCTGGCCTATACTGACATGAAAAATTATAATGGTGGAAATGCAGAACTTTGCAGATATAAATAACTTGAGACTATGTCATAAAATTTCCAACTGGGGTGGAGGAAAACTGTAAACATATATTAAGGAGCTGCAGTGAAGGATATTATTGCCACCTATTGACAACAGAACCGCCTGAAATAATACAGCCTGTTTGCTTCTACTGAATTGAAATTCCTCCCCAGTAGCTTTACAACAGACTCTTCCTATTGGATTTGAATAGCAGGGGATACAGGCACTGTGAACAGCACAAATGTCTGGATTTAATGAATATGACCCTATCTGATGAAATGTAGGGGGGGGGGAGAAAAGAAGCCAACAACAACAAAAAATCCCTCAGAGAGGTGGTCTAACAGCAATTCAACACCCTGTCAAACCAGGACTGGCATTCATGGGTGAGAGCGTGTAGTGCCACTGACACCCAGAGGGACAGAGCAGACGCAGAGGAGGAGGGGGAGTGTTGTAAGTCAGCGTCGTGATGGAGTGAATGTTGTCATATGCTCGCAGGAGCAAGTGCCTTTCTCCTCTGGGATGTCCGCAGTGCTCCAGCTGGACGGCTGCCTGCAGAGTCCCACCGCTGCCCCGAGCTCCCTTCCTCGCTCTGAGAGCGCCTAGCTGGAGGCAGCTCAAACACTTCCTCAAACTTCCTCAAAAAATTTATTAGAAAATTAACACAAGTGCAAAGCAAATAAAAAATAAGTGGCATTCAGCCATACAAGATCTAAAATCCGGGTAATTACTTCACCAGAAGTGCCAGTCTTGTAATTAGGCTGATTTCAGCCAAACTGCCACAGGAATTGTCTCAGTGTGACAATCTCCCCTTCTCTTTTGGTGTCCTTTTAGCATTTCAAATATGAAACCCCCTCCCACTTCTTCTTGTCAGGGACTCAGTTATATTATTAGGTGCTTCAGTGTGATTCATTCTTGACAGCCCACTGATTTCTGATCTAATTTGGGTCAGAGGGTGCAGATGGAGAACAGTATCTTACCCTGTCTTATCGAGTCACCACAGTCATTTGCTATGCAGTAGGAATCCAAACCCAGAATATCTATCTTTCACTTGCCTCTCCAGAATCCAGTCTTTGAACCGTATGCACTTAAAGATGCACAACCTTTGGTATACAGCTTTGTGAAAACAAAAACCTACAGAGGTCGGAACAGTTTTCTGTCCTAGAGCAATTTTTGCCCTTCCTTTGCTTTAGGTATTAAAAGTTGTTCATTACCATTTGGGTATTATTTATGTGTTCTATTTTTAGAATAGGTTGAAATGACTGTTGTTTGAATAATCTGTATCATGGGAGTGAATTTGAGTTTGTGTGAATCATGTCCTGCTTCATGGGGAAAGGCTGGATTAGCTCTTTGGTGTCTTGTACAGTTGCATCAGATTTTTCATTTATTTAAAAAAAAATCCATGACCTGAATATAAAAAAAGATTTAGATTACACTATCCAGTCAAAAGAAAACCACACTTTCTGAGAGTGCATAGATGGTATATCTTTTGGGGACTTCATGAAAAATTAATTTTCTCAAAATATTACTTAGAGGGAAAAAAAAAAAAAAGAGTTCCTAATCAAATTTAGAAAATATATTGACTAACTTAAGAAAAAAAAAAAAGTATTTTTTCAAAAAAATCAAGACCAATGCAATGATCAACACCAACAACACATACAACACATGATACAATCCTCATGTGAGAATATTCTTTCTTAGAAAATGTCTTGTAGGAAACATTCAGAGTGAGAAAAAATACAGAAAGATTCCTGAAAGGCTAACTGCCTCTGTTGTTAAAAAGCTGCGTCTGCTGATTACAACAGTGGATGGATCAATTGCTGGCTGATTAATCACATCATATTTTTCTCCATAGTCAAACTCTGTACTCTCTCCAATATGGCTAATACCAGGTTACTCACATGTTTTTTTGTTTGCCTGTTTATTTTCAAGGCTTTTCTGAGCTCACATTCAACTCATACCACAAACCGTAAGTCCTCTGAGTTTCTTATGCCCAGGACTGACCCCCCCAGGCACCTGGGACTGGCCACCACCTTCTCCTCAGCTGTAGGACCACATTCAATGATACTGGAGTAAGAGCTGTTTGAGTCACACTTCCTAATCAATGCAGTGAAGTCCTCTTAATTGTTTATGACCTCAAACAGCATTCATATGTTTCTCAGTAGAAACTTTTTCTTACAGTTAGTTTGGCTTGTATTTTTTCCAGCCTTGTATAAGTTTTGGAGTATCAGAGTTTTGGATTTATTCTGGTTTTGCATAGTAAATGTAATCAGATGACAATGATTTGTAAATTTAAGAGATAACTTGTCATTTCCTTGGCATACTTCATTCTATATGCCAAGAAACGTTGTTATTCAACACAAAAATGTGGCATTGAGTTTGGACTCTTCCTTATCAATTGTGGACAGAGTGATGGCCCCACCCCGCAGCATTCACTCAGAAGCCTTGTATGAGGATGGAAGATGCCTTGGCTTTTGGTTGTTTATATTTCCGTCTCTCCCAGCATGATTGCCTCTGGTGTAAAGCAAATATTCAGGACATTCAGGTGTGGTCTTGGGATCTGTTGCACACAGTCATTCTGACTTCACTCTTTCAGGCTACTGACTCATAAGCATTGAAGATCATTTTCTCCTGAGATGGGAAAGAACTAATATCAATTTTATTACAAAATACCACTCTTCTTATTTTTTTTGTCCCGTAATTGATTAATCTTAAATAGTTTATCACTATTGATTTTATCATCCCAGCCATGTCAGCCTTCCTGCTAGGTCTTAGTAACATGAAGTGGGTCAAATTTAGGCTTGTAGATGAATCATTCCAATTACCCTTCCTCATTACTCTGTCAACATAAGCTATTTGATTTTTTTTCCTCTCTCTTCTCATCCTTTGTTTGTTCATTTTGCTTTCCTCTATCTTGATTCTGCAGGAATGGGTGTTCATTTATTCCTCCTTTCCATGTATTCCCTTCTCTTATCATAACTTTAAAGCTTCTCTGCCTAACCTTGCCTGGCTGGTCCCTGGAGGAGTCCTTCACCTTCTGTCCCAGCATGGTCACCTCTCCCACTGTTTCTTCACCAAAGGCGTTGCAACACTTTCCGGAGCAGGAAGGGATCACGCAGACTTCCAAGTGTTTTCACAGCGTGGAGCCGCAATGCTGAGGTGGCAGCTGAAACATACAGGTGGCCAAATCTCCCACTAAGAAAAAAAATCAATGTTTCACTGATCTAGAGCATATCTGAAATACAAATGGGAAAAGCATCCCTGACTGCTGTGAGGTGGCAAGTTAGTGCAGCTGTTCCAGCCAACTGGCTTGCGCATAGATTTTTTTAAGTTTTATTTTGCTGTGAACATAAATTATCTTGAATTTTCTATTATGCACTCACTTTCTGCATGGTTTTGATTGTTCATACTTTAAAATTTTAAAGCATGTACAACTTTATTACTTGTTTCCAGTGTGTAACTGCACTAGCTGAAGAAATAAATAACTTCACTGACATTCTCAAGGTTCTGAGACCACAAAATAAAATGACAGCATTGATTTCATCCAGCTATAAAACTTCTGAACAGGAAAAAAAAAAAAAACAAAACAAAAACAAACCCACAACGCAAAACCTACACAATGAAGTGTATTATCCTTATTTGAATGCAGGGTAACGGTTCCCAAGAACATCCACACTAAATACCTTGAACAATTGCTGTGCCTCCTGCCTGTCTGCAGCTCAATACCTCAATTACAGATACCGTGGAGGACGAATGTCTTGAACATCCTCGGCTGTGTGCTATTATGCTCCGAAGGTGCCACTATTGTTCGTTTGTGCAGAGATGAGTAATCACAGAAACAAATGAGCATCTCTCTAAGGCGTTGAACCTCCTACAACAAAGTAATTGTTGCCGCAGACTTGTGATAGGAATGAATGAATTCATTTAAACTTCACACTTCTCCTGACCTGGGTTCATGCCAAGGGCAGAGGAAGACAATTGAAGCCGTATCTATTTTTGCAACTGGGTTTGTGGAATCTTCAAATTCTGGGTGACAGGATTTCCATCCACAAGAAAGTGTTTCTGTTGTCTTCCAAAAATGCTACATAAAGTGCTCGGAGAGTTATCTTTCTGTTTGAAAGAGCAGGGAAGTGTGGCAGGCTACCCATCCCACCAGCATCAAAGACACAAACAAGCTTTTATAAACATTTTTTCAGGAAAGTTCCCTTAGACAAGACTCACATACTCCGAGTCCTATTGCAAAGCAAACCCAATGCCTGCCAAAGAATCACAACACAAGAAAGCATTTCAGTATTCGCTTAAGTGCTTGCTGTGTTGACAGCTCTGTCGTTTCCAACGATGTATCTACCAGTGGACTGCCATAACCAGGAGAGAAGAGAAACTGTAGGATAGTGTTAAAGACAAAATGATCCAAGATAAAGCCTGGTTGCTGTTACAGAAGGGCACAAAGCCTTCATTAAGCAAGAAGGAATGGGCTTGTCTGAGTGATGAGCCACTCGGTATCACAACCTGCCTTGACAGGACAGAATTTGCACAAACCGACACCAACACAGTATGAGAAAATTGGCAAAAGATCTGGATCCTGTACTGGGATGTACTGGGGTGTGAATGGGTCAGTGGGATGTAATGGTATATGGAAGATGGGAGAAAAAGAGTTGCTGATGAGCAAAAGTTTAAGTAAAACTTCTCGATGATGATTCTGCATTTTGCTCTGCATTTTCCAACTCTCCTACTGGTTAATCCTCCCTTATATCAGGAATAAGCTCCCAGAAACAGTCTCAGACCCTTAATCTGGAAAGTAGTAAAACTGAAGCGATGTCGGCAAGTGAAAATATCCTGGTATAGTTTACAGGACATTTTATGTTTTTCTATCTATTGATCTATATCCCATATTGATCATAAATGCTTAAAAAATAACCACATGCTTTTGTAGTCACAGAAAGTCAGACATACCCAAAGTTCACACACAGGCAGGTCCCTGCAGAGCTCAAGTCTCAAATCTCAATATTCCAATATACGTCATTTTACCTTTTTTACAGCAACCTCCCACGGCCACAGAAGATCTGTCAGCAGTTCAAGTCTGTTTTTTCGTTTACTGGAGTAGAAAATTCAGTTCTTGAAGTCTCTCAGGTTAAATGCTGGAATAGAAGGAATTACATGGGTATGCGTATGAAATTCACAATTAATTTACTTGTTTTTGTGGAAAATACTGCTTTATTTTTAAAAATGTAAGTTAAAAGAATTCAAAGGTAAACATAAGTTGTTCCTTGCTAGCCAATATTTCCTCCTGTGATAAAATGCAGTAAGCAGCAATATTTTCCCCCCTTAAGAAGAGGATCCTGGCTTTGGTGTCCTGATGTAGGTGTCAGCTCATTGCACATTCAGGACTGCGGAATTCAGTGGGGAGGGAGCATATGCCCAATTGCCTTCCAGATTTGGTATCCCTGGTCTTAAATAGACGAAGGGCTTTATGCAAAAGTGCTGAGCACAGAGCAGTAGTTTAACTGGAAAACCTTTATGTGCTATTACTTCAGAAAATCATCCTGCTTATTTAGAAGCCCAGAAAGCAGCATTTACCAACAGAGCTTTACTTTTGAAAATGCTACTTTCTCGCATTCTCTAAAGATCTTTATGACTTCCTCTTTGCTGTTTCAAGCATATTTTCATGGCTGTTCCAAACTTGTTTTAATCTTCTCTAATAAATTCTGCAATACAGAGTAGGGAGTTTAGTTATACTTTTTTAATTTTTGCAATTCAATTTTCAAAATGTAGAACATGACTTTCTATTTGTCTCTATAAAATAATTCCCCATGCACCCCCAAGATACCAATTTTCATCATATAGACAGAAAATAAGTGCTTGAAAACAAGGAAGAATAGCGTCTCAAGAATTCACCTGGAAAGCAGATTTATTTTTTTTCTGTGCTGTATCTTGCTTTCAAACTCGTTCAAAAATGCTCCATTCCAGCAACATGCAAATACACAAGGAGGGTAATGAAATCGTGGTACTGTATCTGTATATACACTGGCTATTCATGTCTGTAAATGAGGGATAATTGTACATATAAAATGAGAAGGACGTCCCCAAAAACACGAGCCTGTCAGACTTCAGCGATGACATGTAGATGTAAGAGGACCATATCTCCTAAGACACATCTCAACACAGTTCCTCTGGTTTTATTTGATACTTCTAGATTGCAAGCAATCTTCAAATAAATTGGCTTCCCTTTCCTAAAGCTGTCTATTGTAGCTTCAGAGCTAAAGATCGGCCGTTGAAGATTTCATTGTTTTTCTATGCTTTTAACTGGTGCTAAATCCATCTACCTCCCTTGATGAGACACTCCGGTATCTGTCTATGAGCTGCTTTCCCTCCCATTTGAGTTCCCTCACTGGGAATAAAATAGATACATATAAAGAAAAACAAACCTACCAACTCTCACCTAAACCCAAGAAAATGAAAGAGGAGCCACTTTCCTAACATTTTATGAAGAATTCTCCCAGTCTCATAACTTTGGCAGGAAGCCTCTTATTTTCCAAAGCTGGTATAAATATTAACTTTACTTTTAAACGCATAATTTTTGAGACATTAGAATTCACATTTCACACACAAAGTCTTACAAAACTCTGTTCCCTTGAGAATATGTTTCCACATGCACATCAGTATTGGAAGCAGCAGAATGTTCACAGTCAGCCAACAAACCAACCTGGGATTTTTTTCTTAAGCTTACCACCTGAAGGAAGGTGCTGCCTTATTTCTTCTTCCATACAACTGCCTACTTTGTAGTGAAAAAAACACTTAATCAAACCAATTCATAACCATTAAAAAAGAAACAACAAATAGGCCTTTTTTTTTTTTTTTTTTACTCATCCTCTATTTTATAATATATATTATTTCTTGCAATATCAGGAAAACAGAGATGTTTTTGTCTCAAAGGATAAGGTCCATGAAAAGGTGAGTAAATTGAGGCAGTACACAATGCCCAACGTTGAGAACAGTATCTTCTTTTGTCTGGGTAAGTGCTGTTGAGGCAGGGCCAGAGGGATATTGTACAACAGGTATTGAAAGACAACAGCACTTAAATGACTGTCTTTGTACTCCTCTTGCTGAGCTGGTTACATCTGAAAGTAAAGCAGAGTTTGACGGGCAATTGATAGTCAATTTTCTGATAAAACCTGGGTCTTAAGCTCAGTAAATACATGGGAGAGTCTACTGTGTGCAGGAGTTCAGGTGTAAAGATTATTTTTTGTTGTGTGGGTGCAGAATACTATAAAGACAATGTGAATTATCATTTATTTTCTGCTTCTTTTTCCATTTGTCGAGTTTTCTTTGGTCACCTGCGCTGCAATATTGCTGTCAGCACTTTTAAACGGTGAACCTCTCAGCTCTCCTGGGGAGAGTTTCCTTTCCCAGACAGGACATTCAGGGAGCTGTTTCTCTCTTAAAACACAAAAAAGTAACTGTGAGTCCTGCTTAAATAGAGAAAAGAGTATTTTACTCTGTAAATCCTTCCCCCTAACTTTTCCACTGCCAACACCACACTTTTTCCTAGGAAGAATAATGGACACATGACTCGAGGAACAGTATTATGGACAAAGCTGGATTTGTATCTCCAGTAATGAATGTGATAGCAATATTTTTTTTTTGTTGTTTTTAATAAAAATACAGTAAGTAGGAACCATAGCACTAAAGTGACTTGAAGAGAAAAAGAATCAACTCAGTGACCAAGTAAGTTTGGGAAAGTGATGCTAAAGGCATGCTGTGACAACTGCTGTAGCTCAGAGTTCCCTTTACTACCAAATTTGCAATATTTCAGCATTTGCTTTTGCAGTATTTGCAGTATTTCCTTACATGGTGAGAGGAAAGTAAACTCAGACTAGTGAGAATTACCCCAAGAAACAGCTCCAGCACCTTCTGGTGCCAATTTGAAACAGGAGTCATTTGAACAGTATTTCACAGGTTATGCCTATTTATTCCATGCTACCCTGTTTGGATTGCATTGACCTGCAAAATATCACATAATTTCTATAAGAAGCATATTAAAATGGAGTGCCACTGAGAACAAGGTGGTTACAGGCTAATGGAAAAATACATTTATATCATGGGCTGCAAGTACTTTTACTCATCATACCTCCTGAGCAAAAAAAAGAAGGGGTTTGTGGGCCATACAATCCCTGCAAAAGTGATGATTTCTTTGGCATTCACCTGAGAAGAAAGATGCTGTTCTTCAATGGGATTTTGAACTTGCCAGTTATTAGTATATTTTAATTATTTCTTTTTACTGATTTAATTTCCTTATTGAAGGATGACAATGATTGTTATTATTCTTTGTTCACCTGTTGTTAACTTTTGAGAGGGTAAAATGAAAAGATATTTTGACAGGACTGCAAAGCTTATCGAAAAATGCTAATTCTCTATTGCATACTTGAATTTCCACAAAAAAAACCTACAGAAGCTGAAAAAACAAAAGCAATTCTCCCTCCACCCCCACCCCTTGCTGGTTCTAGGAAAAGAATTCACTGTAGTTTGGTTGTTCAGTTTAGATAATCTGCCACTTTGGAGCAAAAGGACTCTAAAGTAGTAATTGCATCAAAAAATGTAATTTCTGCTGCTCGGTCTTCTGTGACCTTTGCCCAGTCTCCATCAGGGTAATTGAAGTCTTTCATTGCTGTTGCTTTTTAACTTCACTGCATTTGTAATTCCCATGATCTTTTCATTAGGCATTTAGGTAACAGACCTAGCCCCAGTTCTTCCCTTACTTAGATGCAGCATTTCTATATTTAGTAGTTGTTGCACAGCTGATGGGTTTTATTTTATTTTTTCTTTACTATATTCAGCCCACATGCAGTGTAAACATATGCAGTTCCTCAAACATCTGATTTATCACTTCTCTTTAGTTTACTCTCATATTAAGGTCTTACCAATTGTTACAAACAGAATATTATTACTGTGGGGTGGTTCCTCCCCCTCCCCATGCCAAAAGAACAGAAAGCTTTGACATCTTTCTTTGCACCATGGAGAGATCTACTTCATGCAGAAAAACACATTTTAGTCCTAGTTTGTGCAGTACTAGGAGTAGTTCCTAAAGCTGGGTATACTGTAAATAGCAGTATCGGTTTATTCGGTGATCAGAGGGCTAGAGCACCTCTGCTTTGAGGTCAAGCTGGGAGAGTTGGGGTTGTTCAACCTGGAGAAAAGGTGGCTCTGGGGAGACTTTGTAATGACATCCCAGTACCTAAAAGGAGCCTACAAGAAAGCTGGAGAGGGACTTTTATAAGGGCATGTAGTGATAGGGTGAGGGGTAATGGCTTCAAACTGGAAGAGGGTAGATATTCTTGACTGTGAGGGTGGTGAGACACTGGTCCAGGTTTCCCAGAGAAGCTGTGGATGATGTCCCATCCCTGGAAATGTTCAAGGCCAGGCTGGATGGAGCTTGGAGCAACCTGGTTTGGTGGGAGGTTCCTCTGCCCATGGCAGGGTCGTTGGAACTACATTATCTTTAAGGTCCCTTCCAACCCAAACCATTCTATAATTTTATGCATGTCAGATTTGAAAGAAAGAGCATCCCAAAGAAGGAATTTTGTTAAAAAACAATGTTTATGGTAGTAGATGGGGACACAAATTAAGTAGATGAAAAAAACATAAGTTACACATAGCAGATACTGAATTTAAACCACACAGGAATGGGAGCTGCAGCTTCTGTGCAATCTTACATGTTAATTGGACCCCAAGTATTTGCCTGAAAACTCTGCTGGTCAACAAAATCAAAGCGAATGGTGAGGTAATTGCACTGTTCGTGTAGCAGTGGAGACTGTAATTAACTGACTTTGCTGATGGCTATAAAATGCTGCAGAACTTTTACAAATAGAATTTCACCACTGATAATAAGTAATGGCAGGTGCTGAAGGTGACATTGACAGTCATTTGTCTGTAGTCGGGAAAGAAATACTGCCACATACACTGACATTATTTGATATTAGAGGTTGTATCTTCTAAATGTCATATTTTAAATGTCATTATATTTGTAGAATGTAAAAAATAAAATTTTAATGCTATTTTAGTCATATACCTCTCATTGAATCTTAAAATAATGCCATGTTTTTATGAACACTTTTAATAGTATTCGAAAGTAATTATCTCTAGTCTCTCAGGCTCAGTATCCTTTAATAATGAACTGAGTCATTCTAGACGTACCATAGCCCAATTTTACAAAAGTCTATTCGCAGATTAAAAGAGAACATAGGGATCAGAATTATGTGGAAATATTCAAGCACTGCAATATTCTGTGACAAGCAATAGGTTCAAATTAACTTTACCCATGAATTATTTGGGTTGCATATACCATTCATGAAGCCAAATTTGACCAAAACATCAATTCAGATTTCAGAATGGAGAGTAACAGCTAACAGTGTTTTGTGGGTTTCATGTTACTGAACAAAGAAGAGGTTAGTAAGCACATAACCCAGATTTCACATCCAACTTTAATTTCATGGTGTCAAAACTTGTTAGGCTAGGACATTAGCAATGGCTGTCTCCACCAAACCTTAAATATTTCAGCTAACCCAGTGATCTAGTTCAACCCTGTAGTCAACACAGAGCCATGATATCCAGTGGGCAATTCAAACCATCCTGAACTGACTATCCAGAAATCGTTTCTCATCATTTCACGTATCCACTCAATTTAGCAAACATCCAGATGATTAATGTGTATTTAATATCTAAATACAAAATATCTAGTCTTACAAAGCGAAAGGTAAGTCAGACAAAATTTCAGGTCAGAAAGACTGTAGGAATTAATACTTGGTTGTCAAAAGATGAGATTGGCCTAGTCAAAACCCCTTAATCATGCATTTAACTGCTCTTTTTAGTTAAGAGGTGCAATCTGCTGGTCCATGTGGCCATTCCCTTTCAATCACCTGCACTCTATAGTCTGCACACCATCCTGGGACTACACTGTAATGTCGTTGTGACACTTAAACTACTGACATGCTTTTGGGCTTCCACTTTTAATTTTCTCAACTTCATTGCTAAACAAAACCCCACTTTCCCTCAATTTCATCTGCTTCTAGTGATTAGCTTCCTTAAGAGCCATGCTGCATGTAATACCCTCCAAAAAGGTCAGATTTTGCAGAACTATATTTATAGAGATGCATGCAAGAGACAACAACATGAGAGTTTTAACGTCATCTGAAACACCAGTAGTAGCAGCAAGGCAGCTCTTCAGAGCCTAGAGAGGAACAAGTGTTCCACTGAGATGTTCAGCTTATGGCCCTGCACACCGTGCACCACAGTGCTTCTTGGATTATCTTTATTTGAAGATCACTTCCAACCATTATTTTATGTTCTCCCTTCTATTATTCCCTGCAGATTTTTTTGTTAGCAAAACAGTACTTACACACCCATCATTCTGCTGTTTTGGATTTTCAGGGATGGCATACTGCTGTGCTTAGCCTTGCAGGTCCCACACGTTTGTATTCAAACCAGCAGTTGAAACAGATAACAAAGCAGAACTTAGATACGCAGCCGAAACACAGTAACATGAAATGAAAAGGCAGCTTGGGTAGCAATTAGAAAAAAGAATGAATGGAAACAGCTTTTTAAAAAAGACGATGAGTCAATTGGTATTATTATCCTGCTCTGTTAGTAGCAAGCCAGGATTCAGGTTGTTTGGCAGGAAGCCACAACCGATGGTTTTAGTTCCTTTCTCTGATTGTGTTTAGAGTTAAGGCCCAATATAACAGCCTGACACCTTCTACTAGTGTTTGTGAAACGAATGGTTGTTCCAGCAGACTGACACAATATTCTTAATCACTTCACTAGGTAAGTGTCCCACAACATCTCTGGGCATCTTTTCCAATATGTGACCACTTTTTGGTTAAAAAAGTAGAGATTCCTTATCTTTAATGGCATTTTCCATATTCTACTTCATGTCCGTCACTTCTCGTCACAGCACTTGACACATTCAAGGACAGACTGGCTCCATCTTCACTACACTTCTCTTCATAAGGTTTATTGTCAAGCCATAAGGCCATATAACTTCATTGTAGGCTGGAGGACTCAGAAATGTGGAATTTGTGAATCATCCATTCTCTGAGACGTGAAAAGAGTAAAACTTTTACATTCTATTTTTGTGTAGCATGTAATTTACATTTCAACACTGATTTCAACTAAAAAAAAAAAGTTTATTTAAAAAAAAAAGATTAATTTTTGTGAAGTAGGATATCAGCTTCAAGTCCAAACATACAAATCCTATAAAGGAAACATTTAATTTCTCTGCAGATATTTGGTGCTGTTACACCATCTTTTTAACAACCTAAGCCAGCTGTGAACTCAGTAGACCATAAGTGGCTAATAAAAGGCAAGTTATTTTAAGTGACTAAGTTTGTAGCAATGCGTGACTGAGTGACAGCTCTTATTCTGTGTCTATTGAGGATTTTTTCCATAAATTATCTGATTTGTCACTGTACTTTTGTTGGTAATTCCTACAACTGTAGGAAAAATATTTATCACACTTGGAGCCTCCCTGATCCTTTACAATGAACGTGAACCCACTCAGCCCTCAGAGTTTACCCTTGAACAGTCCTTTCTAATGCCATATGTATCTCAGCATCTGAAAGGCACTCTTGTGCCAAACTAAATATTTCATGCTGAAATTAAGTATGTTTTTGACAACGTTCTCTTCAACGTACAGGGAGAGATCATTTTGACATCTTTTGAGATTTAAAATATTTATCACGTAATTCTTCATTAGCTGGGCAAATGACCCTACTTTGTAAGGTAGGAAGTCTAGGTAAGGGGTTATCCCAGGTAAATTAAACAGTTTAAGCTTCAAAACAGCTTAAGAAGTGACCTGATCCTTCTTTTCCTCTTGCTTCCCTTGTTTTGCAGAACAGTATTTGCAATAGAAATCAATTCCAGTCTTCCAAGACTACATAAAGGTTTTGTAAGACAAAACTATGCCAATTATTTATTCATTATAATTGAAGGCCCTAGAACCAAAGAACACACTTTGTAGATTCTTCCTACAGAATAGTAATTTACTTTCCTGAAGCCACTACAAAGACCTGAATTAATTACCACTGAGATGCACATTAGTGGATTAGTATGAACTTTCACTCTGCTCCCTGGGTTAATTGACTTTAAAACTATAACCTTATTTTGGTTTGCATCTTGGAAAAACACACATTGTTAAAATGCAAACCAATACTAGTCGATTACTTACTTCTGTGCTACAATAAACTCAGTGACAGAAAACCAAAAAGTTATGCTAAACCAGATGTTTATACTTCAGGTTTTTTTAAAAAATCCTTATTAATGTACAAAATTTTGAAAACTTTTTACTGTTACTTAAATACACGGTTATTTATATATTATATATATTTTTTATTAATGATAGATGGTCTATATTGATCAGATTCTCTTTAAAATACCCTAATCAGTATTATAGTACATGATGGTGGAATGAATTATTATGTGATGAACTACAGTGAAGAAACAGGAATTGTTATTATCCAAGAAAACATTGTATGGACACCAAAATGCACTGATTTAACTGATCACGTGGCATTTACCAACAGTTTTGAGTTCTAAGATACAAAGAATAATACAGAAAATCGCAAGTTGCAGGAATGGGTGTCTCTGTGCCTACCTGCCACCAGACACAAGAAGCGAAGCTGAAGGCATTGCAATGTTAAAATTGCTCCAATGATCCTGGGACATTGTCTCTGACATGACACCAACACCTACATCAGTATTCTACACACAAATACTAGGCAATTGGAAGGACTTCAGTCCGATTTGACAGCTGACAGTGAAGCGCAACACCAAAAGCCACAAGAGCAAGGAGCCACACAGTTACTGTTCTGTACAGCGGGAGGTAAATCAGAACAGCACAGATAAAATTCTGCCATGGTTGCATTTAATGCCACCATGCAGCATCTGCCTGCTGTTCTCCGAGTGCATTGCAAGGAGGGCAAGGCTAAGCTTGGGAAAGTCCTCATTTATAAAGACCAAGCCCTTTTCCCATATGATCTTCAGGAAAAAAAAAAACAAACTCAGCAACAACAAAAAAAACCCCAAACATATATATCATCTCTACTATATTTCAGCCTGTGAAAGGTCATTCCCTGCTGTGCATTTTACCAGTATTTTACTCAGTATAGTTTTTAGCCTCCCAAACCAGAAGGTCGATCTCACTTCCTTCAGAGAACAGCCTAATAAATTTCTCTGTCAAGGGTTCTTTTTTCCCCACCCTGCTATAAAGCTTACATTTTTCTTCTCCCTTTTTCAACCTATTACCTCTCATAATGCCCCAAGTGTCACCATAAATAACCCCTTTTCTCCTTGACACTCTTCACATTTATTTATTCATTTATTCACTGGGAGACTGCTACCTCATCCTAGCATCTGCAGTCATCCCTGTTTTTCGAGCCTGTTGCACAATGGCTGCGGGAGCAGGGCCATGGATCCACAGAAGCATTGTACAAGCAATCCTCTTGTTAGCCTAACTGTTTAGCATAAGTAGGATTTTAGCCACAGTAGGCCTCAGTGAGAACTGCAAGTTACGCTGACAAGGAAGAAGAGCCAAGGTCACACAGACCCTGCGAGAATGATAAACAAGGAGAGAGGGAGAGTGTCCTTCTGGAATGCTGGAGAACCTTGAAGCAGAAACTGCAAGTAGGAGGTGTATGAACATGTACTCTTTAGAAGCCTAGCCAATTAGTGTGTGACAAGTAGGCATAATTTACAATAAGTGTATAAATATCTGAGCTATCCGAATAAACACTGGAGCTTGCTTTATCACTCATATTGAGTCGGCCGCATGTCTTCCCGGGCCCCTCCCGACACGAGCCCTCCTTACCATTTAGAGTTTCCTGATGCTGTTCAGAAAATTTAAGCTTAGAAACATAAAACAACAGCAGCTTTTAGACCTCAATCTGTTTTTCCCCATGCACAAAAGGAAGGCTTTTAGTTGGTTCTCCCCCATCGGTACATCACAGTTTATTTTGGCAGAGCAGAATATACCTATGAGATAATGAATATCAATAGTGACTAGTTCTTCAGAATCAGATTTGTCAAGAGAAAGCAGAAGCACTCATGTAAGTTTCGGTATTCAGGTGCCTGCTCAGAGGCATCCATAACTCTCCATTATAATTCACTTTACCTGCCTTTTTCTCAAGGCCTCTGCTCTGCAACCCTGGGGGGAGATTGGATATCAACACCTCCTTGGAGTTGTCTTCTTGCTTTTTGCAATGTTGGACCACTCCTCTACTGAAATGCCTCAGACAGAACCTTTTTTTGAGGCTCTTACCCAAGGCTCCTGAGCATGGTGCTCTCTCCCATGCCCCGAGACTCCCCAGCTCACCAGGAGGTGTCAGCAGCACCGGCAGACATCCACTTAGAATGAAATAACAAGAGCCATCCATTTGAGATACACCCACATAGACCCTTGAGGCCTTGGGGTCTCACTGTGCTCAGCCTGATTGTCACTTTTTGTGATTAAATTAGCTGATGTTACCCACTATGATGTTCTAAGAGCTTCTTCCTTTTAAATGGGATATAACTTAACAGATGTGCTTGTTCTGTTTCCTCCTAGTCTTTGCAGTCCTGCCATGTGTGTTTTCCACCAAGCATATGCTCCTCAATTCTCCTTTGCGAGCAGCAATCTTCCCAGTAGAAATCCAAGCAAATGCAATTTGAGTTAAACTTATTTCCCCTACCCGTGGCTCACGCATCTCATCTTCCTTCATCACACAGCATCTTTGAACTACTTCCCCTCAGGCAGGGGTCGTTACAACTATCTCTGCCCTTCTTCAACTTCACTGCCCTTCAGCCTGGGCTCTATAGCACCTTTTCAGGGTGATCCTGCAGGTGTGGCCAATAACTCAGCTTCATCCCCACTTCAGGCTGAGCTAATGACCTACCTGAGTGCCCCAGACCCACAGTGAGCTCCTGGCACCACCACATCATTCTTTCTTAAGTAAGCACATGTGTATATTAACTGTGCTATTAGATATACAAGGCAGAAAATTGAATTGCTCTTTAGCCTTAAATATTTAACTGAATTGTTTTAATATTGCATTAGGTTACTATTTTTATGATGATTCAGAGGGTTTTTTTCTTCACATAAACTCTTCTTGGAATAGCCCATCTGTGGAAATTATTCCAACCCTTTAGACTTCATAAATACACAGAAATTTTGTGTGTTGCTCTATTAGATCCCTTCCAAAAGGAAATGGCAGGAAAATCATCTCAGGTTGCAACAGCCTGTCTGAGCCCAGACTCAGCCTTAAGCAAATCTCCTGGCAGAAATTTCAGATGTACTGCTCAGGACAAAGAGTGAGAATTCAGATGTTATAAACTACCTTCCCTTGGAAATATAAATTAATTTAACAATTTTAACATAGTATCAATGGTATATCCTGCTACGCAATTACAGACACAGGTACAGCCTCTTTTTAAAATCCAGAGAAGGTTTGCAAACATAAAGGTCTTTCATTCCCCCCTCTCAAAAAAATGTAGTTCAATCATCCCTTGTTTTATTCCTTTTTGGTCCTCCACATCTTCTATTGCATTCCTTTTCCAACCTCCACTATTTAACTGCATTTAGCGAGAAATGTTGTGAGTGTGGTCCTGCTGTGGGACAGGGGACAGGATGAACCCTTTGACTTTTTGAGGTCTTTTTGGCCATGTTATTGTGACTCTGTACTCTCCAGTCTGGTTTCTGATCCAAAGCAAGAATCCATTCAACCTCTATAAAAATGTCAGCTGTGTCATGACTGACAGGCTTAGAGTGAACAGCTGTCCCTACCTTCACCCACTGCACATTGGGGGTCCCTTTGTAGGCTTTCTCTCCGTCACTTACAGATGGGAGGGCTCATCTACTTTCACAGTTAAATTCTGTAAAGAACAGAACCATAGAACGGTTTGGGTTGGAAGGGACCTTAAAAATCATTGAGTTCCAACCCTTCTTGCCCTGGGCAGGGACACCTCCCACTAGACCAGGTTGCTCAAAGCCCCATCCAGCTTGGGCTTGAACATTTCCAGGACATCCACAGCTTCTCTTGGCAACGTGAGCCTGTGCCCCCACACCCTCATAGTGAGAAATTTCTTCATAATATCTAATCTAAATCTTGCAGTTTGAAGCCATTACCCCTCATCTTATCACTTCATGCCCTTGTAAAAAGTCCCTCTCTGGCTTTCTTGTAGGCCCCCTTCGCCTGCTGGAAGGCTGCTATAAGGCTGCTATGGTAATGCTGCATATCAGTGTAAAAAGTCACTTCTCCCTCCCCTGTTTGTTTGGAGCATGCACAAAACAGCTGTCTTTCTTTAAAATTCCATGAAGTATAGCGCAATCTTCACAATAGCAGAGAGCAGTTGGGAGTTCAATGCATTACAAAGTCTAATAACAGTAACAATAACAACAATAATAACAGTAAGGCAGTGCAAGCTCAAGGATGCTGTGACTTTGAGCACGCTGTAGTATTAGTTTGAAAAGGTCTACTGCAACTCTAGGAAACCTCCCTCACCAGACAGCTACGGATTCAAATATGTCTTAGGGGACAGACAACAGAAATTTGGGCCTTTTCTTTCCAGAACGTGGGCTGAATGCAATAAAGGTGCTTACAAACAGAAGACTCTTCAATACACTAAATCAGGATTTGCACCTTTTCACACGTCCAGGTTTAGTTCTTTAGACTTTATATACATTTACTATGGTTGCACTTTGACAGGAATAAGCAGGTCAACTAAGAAGAAAGACAAGGGAGATGCTTCTTTAGTTCAAGTGCTATTGTTGACACCTGTAGTACAACGAGCCCCAGTGGCTCCATATTTGATCAGAATGCAAAAAGTCATTTTTTGATCTTTGCACAACCCTCTTACATAGCAAGAAATCACACGTTGAGCCAGGAGAACATATTAAGGCTAATTTAGGGCAAGGTGGGGCGTGGTGACTCATGATGCATACTTGTGGGGAAAATGGGTTCAGTTTGGGCTGGAGGAGGAGGGCTCCAATGTGAACTGGCTTCTTTTCCCTCCCAGACCTCAGGACAGCCTGACTTGCCCAGAGGGAAGCTAAAGTCACTTGAAATTTACTAAGGTACATTTTGTGTGTGACAGTGTGAGGGCAGATGGAACATAAAAGAGTAGTCTCTAAACTTTGATCAAAAGAATCATGTGAGGAATGACAAAAGCTGAGACCAAATGTGTTCTTTACCTCCACTTTTTAAGCTCCTGAAATTATTATGATTTTAATGGGACACTAACCCCCAAATACATGCAGCTTCAGGAATCTCTCTCTCTGTAGGGAAGATTCACTGCAGGGAGATCTCATGGGATAGATCGAAGCTGACAATTTAATAAATGGAGATGGAAGCAGAATAAACTGATGTCTTAATCAGCTCTTGTTTCAGAAACAAAGGGACTGCGCCAATTCCTTCCTTATCCAGGTTTTCCACCCTTGTAAAGGAAATCCTCTCAAACTCTGTCTGGTCATACAAATCTGACCTTTCTGGCAGCTTCTTCTGTTTGTAGGGGTTTGTTTTTGCTACAGACCATGTTTCCAGCTCGAGGTTAAAAAAAAAAAAAAAAACAAAAAACAAAAAAACCAAACAACCCAGCAGCGTTTTACAGCTCTTCATAAAATTGTCAACAAACCAAATGTATGAATATCATTCCCCTTAGTAAGCCCCTTCTCAAATAAACAGTCCTCAGCATGCTTGCAACCTGCAACCACCAAGTTCAGCTACAGCATGAGATCTTAGCAGCAGCAGCTTCTCTAATTGCTTTTTACTCCACCAGCCACCAGCATGTCTGCTGCAGACTGATGGGGGCAGAACAAAACACAGGCGGGAATTTAAAATGTTTCCTTCCAAATCACACTCTGTTGCAAGCTGGTCCTTGAATTCCTGACATTCTGTAATCGTGAATTCATAAAGCTTTGAGGGTTCAGTAATGCATGTGCCAGCCTGGGAGTCTGCACAAAGCCTCACTGGAAGGATGAATGATTCACTTCAGAAGAAGATTCTGAAGCACACATCAAATTTTAATAAGTCTTTGACTCTTTTCTAAATGTCATCTCCTAATGACACTGTGGAAAGATGCTGTTTCTCCTATCACATTCTCTCTTGAAAATGCTCAAGTGCTGAACTCATAGTATCTGATAGGACATCAAAGAAATTTGCTCGCTAGACCTTAAAACACAAGGAAAGAATGTTTTGCTGTGTGTCTTTATGCTGAGGTGTTTGGATGTGCAGCACCTGCTTCTGCTTTCAACTGCCATATGAAACATTTCCCTGACTTTGGAGAAAAACCCAAACAGTTATCGATCTGAATTATTTTGTTAAAAGCTAGGAAGGAGACTCTAAATTGATCTAAAAGTATGGCCATGTGTTCAGCAAAGTCCTTCTGCATCCTTCAAGGCCAAAGTCTCACCTGGAACACCACTTCTGCACACAACAGGTCTATATTCAAGAACAATCTGAGAAGCGGAGCTGCAGATGTTGGATCCAGAGTACGAAGGTATCTCCTAGACTGAGTGCCTTTGCAAATAGAACTGCTCCCGTAGTGTGTGATTTAATGTGCTTTTAGGGTACTGACAACTCCCAATGGCTGATGCACAGTTTCATTTACACAAATACATATGCACCCCCATCAAACCAACCTTAAATGATGATTTGAAAATGCTGAAGTTTTTTTTTTTTAATGTGAAGGAAGAACCAACCAACAGAGAGGCACTCACCTGGTGGATAGTGACTTTGGGGAACCACCGGTTTGAATAAAGACATGGCTGCACGTTACTACTCGGAGAGGGTAACAGCAAACCAAAAATCTTTCTCTGCCAATCTACATCACATGCTGCAGCCTGAAGCAACTATGAGCCGCTGGGTTTTGTTGCTGTTAGGGAAGGATATATAATGCAGGGAGTATATACACTTGGCTGGGAATTACAGGACTCCTGTGACAAGAAAACAAGGCTCTTGCCAGCTTATTGCTCAGGGGCAGCCCTGGCATGTGATATAGCATCACTGGTGCAGGCAAATGTGAATGTAAATAGGAAGCAAGACACTAAAGTAAACTTTGTTTGTGGATGCAGGCTGCCAAACATAATATAGATTTCCAAGGTGAATGAATGTTACAGCTTCGAGAGCAAGAAAATCTTATTTGTTTCCTTTTGGACCCCAGACTTTAAAGGGCCTGGCACAGAGCAGTACCTAAGTGTGACATACTGTAGTCTTTGGGAAAGTTTCATACAGCTCCATAGTAAATTGAAGAGAAAACTGCAATTATTATGTGTGGGAAGGACACTATGCGAGAGGCACTTCATGAATAAAAATCTTTGTTCTCCCACAAATCTTACACAAAACTGACATGTTGTCCTTCTGTAACCTGTTGACAGAAAGTTCTCCATAGTTTAAGGCTGATCTTTCCTGTAGCAAATGGGAAAATAGAAAACCTACCTAATTCTGCACTGACAATCTCCTCTCTTAATCTTACTGATTTGTGTGGACATTTTTATTTTTAGATTGACACGCACCACAGATGAACTTACAATAAATTACTACATGGACCCGGTTCACCCAGGATTAACTTTACCACGGGAAGAATTATAGCTATTGTAAGAAGCACAAGCAACACCATGGTAACGGGAATCACTGGCAAAGGATAACTAGGGATGTTGACAGTCATCAGTGTCCACATGATTTATTTCTAAGACTGTTTCATCTATAGTTTCATATCTATTCTGTTTTCAGACCTACTTTGCAGGGAACTATCATTTTGTAATTTCTAGTTTTTCGGTGACTGTGAGATATTTGTAACCTCAGGAGTCACACTAAGTCGCAATGGCACTGCAAACAATCCCACCCAGCTTAATGAAATGTTCACATGTAAAATTAGTATTCAGTAGCAAGAAGGGCAGCACAATCTGCTCTGCACATTTTAAGCCAAGAAATTTCATGTGAACATTGAATTTATTATTTTCACTTGTAGCATTGTGCTTGAAAAACTGAGAGCTGAGTTCTCCTTTGGGGATTCAGCCTTTCAATTTTGTATGCCAATTTGGTAATAAAATTAACTTACATAGCACATTTCATGTGCAAACACTTTCTAACAAAATATCAAGTATCATTTTCCCGTGGTATTACTAAAATATATTTTCTCATACCACATGAATCCCTCCTGAATGGTTTACTTTCTTTTTACTTTAGAGGTCAAACCAGAAGAGCACTTCTGTATCCAGAACATGTTTCCAATGAAAACGGCATTTATTACAGAGGTAACATTTATAAAACTCTAGTTATAATATTTATCATTTTCTTCACCGTATGTTGGTAAGAATTAATTCAGTTCAATTAAAATCCAAAACTGAAATAGCTAATAAAATGCTGACAAGTAAATAAGAAAAATTACCTCAGCTGTAGTTAGTTATACTTGCTATACAGAAAATGCTGAATGAGGAACTGAGTGCCTAAAAATAGGTTTAATTTTTTTTTTTTGAATGGTATTGAATTATTGAATTGTATTCTAGTAGTATAGACTAGATAATGGATTCACTAGATTCAGCCCTAAAGGATTTACCAGAAGATCAGATAAATATAGTCAGAGACGTGAGTAAAAATATAAAAATGTCATCAAGAGCTTTCAAAGAAAAATCTTGGTTTTAAAGACAGATTTACAGGAGACAAACTGAAAGAAGGAGATGGATATTGGTTGCTTAATTAGATAAAGCCAGTACCTTAATTTTAATGAAGCTTACAGAACTACAAGTATGGTTAAAGACCATAGCAATTTACATCAACAAGTACCTAATAGGTCTGTTAGATAATATTGCCTTGAGTTATAAAGCATCTACTATAAGAGCTACTTAGTATTACCTTTGTGTATAAACATGCTCCAAACCTTTCTGGACAGTTTATTTTAAATACTTTGTTTTCAACATCTCCACAGTTATACTGCAGAAGGGGCTGGCGGATTAGTCAGTGCTGATAAGCCTAATTGAAGGCAGTTAGAGATTTGAATGTGAATGTATACAAGACTACCTTTTAATGACCAGTTTGTAATTATCAATGGCTAGCTTCCATTACTTCTCAGCAAACTGAAACAAATCAAAGGCTTCCTGCTTACTAACAAGTTGCGGATCAACTAAAGGTATAAGTTACTACCGTATCTCACTGAGCAAAGGCTGAGCAATGAGAGAAAAATGCACACCTTTGGTGATTTTATAGCAATAAAAATACATTTCAAAGCTATTAAAATTTTTCAAGCAAGATCAGGAAAGATTTATGAGTTGGTGGATTTATTGCAAAGGCACACCTTTCCTGGACTTTAGCTCTTTTTCAGCTGTAGAGAAAGAAAAATGCGTTTTGTTTCTTCAGGTTAAACTCAAGCCAAAACAAACAGAAACCCTCTACCTGCTTCTGAACCAGCAAAAAACCTATTGCAAGATTCCTTAATTTATAATTTGGCCAAATGTCTATAAACAACTATATTGCAGATGGCAGCACTTGGAGGGTGACAGTCATTTGCCTCTTTACCAGTTGCTGGAAACCAGAGAAGATATTCCAGGGGCAAAAATATATTGTCTTGCACCTCATGGTACACATTAATTGCCTCCCACCATCCTCTCGCATACAGAAATGGTGAGAAAATTGTTCCTGTCCTTCCCGTCAGAGGGCTAGGTGAAATTTTGCTAAAATGATACTAATTTGTGGCTTTTAACCAGTATCTAACATTGCTATCATCATGAAAATTCAGAGTCACAGACTAGTTAGAGTTGGAAGGCACCTCGGCATGCTAAGGTGCAACAGATGCCAAAGATGTTTTTCTATAATCTAAAACATTTATATGTATCTTAAGGAAAATATCATGTGTATAGTGTGCCATTACATGCTGATGCTTTACTAGGTGCCTGGTTTGGGTCATTTACTTTCAAGGAACTGCCCGGGTGGTATCCCCTGGCCTCTACGGGAATGATGGAGGAAAGCCCCAGGGGCAGACAGATCTAGGGAGCTCTGCAGGCAGCTGCATTCAGTGAATGCATGGAGAGATCAACCTCTTCACTCCAGAGATGCTTCCCCGTGGCTTCATTTACAGCTTGTTCAGGTGCCAAAAGTTTACAAGCAGGAATTAGAAAAGTTAACTTTAAAAAGTGATGGCTTGCCCTTTTCACTATCACTCTGGACCTCGTCCAAATTATCTTTCTCAATGGCTTATTTTTTTTTTTTAATTATTATTTAAACAGGTACATTGAGAAATATCCACCAGCTCAACTTCATTCTTCTGAATTGAATTTGTTGCAATGTCTATAAATGGTTATTGCAGATAGCAATGCATCATTTCAGCAATTAATTGCTTATTAAACTGTTGGTTTGGTGTGGAAACATATGGAAGATTTCTGCAAAGGCTGATGTTTGTGATATTAGTTGGCTGCTTACTGTTAGAAAATTGAGAGTAATGATTTCAAATTAGAATCCACTGAGCCAATTCTTTTGCATATCCAGACATGCAGCAAGTAACAGGTCTTAAAGGTCCACGAAGTGAATGTTGTCATTACCCTGTGTGCCGGTCCACAGTCTATAAACACAAATTTCTACCTGCTCAAAGATACTCAAAATTATACCTTCTCCGGAAGAAATGTAACACGATAAGTCTCTATGGTTCTTCACGTTGTGTGAAGCAGGAGGAAACCCCATGCATTTATTGGTAGGAAACAGGTTTATTATGTCATTTAGCGCACAAGCTTCAATTAAGCAGTGTAGATTTAATTTAGTCAGAAGTGGTTAACTTTGGAGATTTAATAATATAAATCTTGAGTCCCAGGCCAGCAATAAGATCCTGAACTGAAGGAATCAGTTTTTTCTATATCCTACTACAGGATATAGAAATGTAGGATATAAATCTGCAAAAAACTTCCCAAAGCAGTACATACAACATAATTTGTAATGATGCCCACCGGTTGTCAAGCATTGCTGTAGTTCTTCCTGTTATTTCTGACACTCACACACCCATATAGAAATTGTAATGGCTCTAACAAACATGCAGGGCTCCCACATCTCACAGCACATCATTGCTTTTTTCATGACCAATGATAAATTAAAAAAAAAATGTTTTGCATGTCAGTTAATTATGGTGATACATTTCAACACCTACATCATTTTTTATTAGACCTAGCCATTCTGAGGACTTCTTTATCTGAGCAGAAATGTAATAAAAGACTTTCTCATGCTTTTTACAGTCCTCTGTAACAATTACTATCTATCCGCCCTCATTGATTATTTCTTATATTCTCATATATGGTCCAAATATTACCTTGCAGAAATAGATCTTTGGAGGCAGTTCAGGATTTGAATTTTCTAGGTAACATAGCACTTTTAATTACATATTCTTCTGAATTCAGATTAAGCTGAATAATGGGATGTCATCTATTTCAAATTCAAATTAGAGTAACTTATTCCACCAACGAGTGAACTTTGTCTTCATGATCTAGCTCTGCAAGCAAGCGTGATATAACACAGAAAGCAGCAACTGAGAGTGCTTTAACTAATGAATATGCCATCAGAAATGCAGCTCCATGTTTGACAGCCAGACCACTGAATTTTGATTTTTATTTTTATTAATTGGGAGACCCTGACAGTAACCTCTGTTAATCAGTGCCTGAGCAGCTCATAGCACACTGTCAAGGGGGCACATACAAATGGTGACTCTGCACTCACTTAAAGCCATATAGGTAAAAGTATGCTGTCATACAGTATTTGCTGAATTTTACAGAATTAAAAAAAGACCTGAGCATTTTCACACACAACATACTGTGTCTTTTTAACATTTCCTAACGTATTTGTGTTGTGCATAGTGATGCTTCCTCCTTTCATATAGCACCATTAATAAAGGAAATTGTACCAAGAATAATTTGTTTTACTCAGAAAATAGACACCACAGATTAAGAAGAGAAATAGGTATAGTTTTTGTATCTCTGATAATGAATTTTCCAATTAACATCCCATCACAGTTATTAGTTTTGATGAATTAGATTCAGACATATTGGGCCATATTATCATATAGCTTCATTTCAGGTAAACTGCAATTTTGCCACCAGATAAATAAGTCTGTATATTTTCCTTTTTAAAAACTAAGATGAAAAGCTCAAAGAACCCCAAAGCTGGCAATATTTGCACTTACATTTTGGTTATGCATGAACCAAGACCATGGTTCAACAGCTGTTTCAAGAGGAGCAAGAATACCAGAAAACACGCACCCCCTATATTTTGCAATATATTTGCAAAATTTGAAGAACAAGATGTGTTCTCTCCAAGCCAACATTCATTCTGCAGAAGCGTGATCCACCATTTCCATAACGGAATGACAAGAATAACAATCTCAGAGATTGTGTCCTTGAACATATTCTGAAGGGGCAAATTCTGCTGACATATATTATCTAACAGGGTCCTTTCTAGTCACTGGCAATTAAAATCCCATCTGAAATCGTCTGGAACACTTTCCATCCAAGCATGTTAAACTACTTTACACATATTACATACTGACTAATTAGTTTGAACGTCTTCTGAGATTTGTAGGTATGATCTTCAGTTGATTGTTCAGGAAACTGAGGCAGAGAGAAGCAAAAAGCCCTCTCGAGAGGTCCCAGCTTCTCCTCACTCGATGGCTATGCAGGAACTCGCATATCTGACTCTAAGGCCATTCAACCACAAGATGAGGACTTATTCCTTACCACAGCCACACCAATGTTAACAATTTTACTTATTCTTCCTGACTTTTTTTTTTTTTTCCTTCTTTAAAAGGCTGTATTACGGCGGATTGAATATCACCAAGAAGAAAGTTTATATTTAAGCACTCTTAAATGTTTGACAAATCCACAAAACCAAGGAAATTCAGATTTAAGGCTGAAAATCCAGACTGACACTCCAACCTTACTGATAGTGCCACAAAACTCCTTGCTTTTGTGCATTAAAGACAGGCCTCTTACTTTACTAAATGCTGGTTTTTTGTAGTTAAATTATAGTAACAAATGCTCCAGTTTCACTAAAACCCACTACCTACAAGATTTGGATTACTAAAATGTAACCTAAATCCTTTCTGCTGGTGGTGTGTGCATTTGAAGATAAGTAGCAGGGTGAGTAGGCTAATAACGGATTGGAATCTCCTATGGATAGTTCAACACATCTCTAATTTCATTGCAACTATTTTTCTAGTTAAATTTAGATGAAAGAGGAAGACACATCTATTTCTTGCCTGTTATTTTTTTTTTCCTTTAAGGTATTATGAGAATTCTGTTATATAAACTCATACATATAGAACAAATGAAAAGTGGCAGCCACAGTAGCATATTAATTTGCGTCATATTTCCAATGATTTTGATTGATTATAGTGTGAATGATGCTGGCCTACAATAGTTAGAGACACTGTATTGTAGGGATTAACATAAAATTGGTCCTCTAACTCACCTTGCTGTAGATGTGGAACTGAAACTTGTACTTATTATTTGTCGAGTATAAATTTAATGGTATTTCTACTGCTCAAGCCCTACACACATCAATCAAGTGGAGAAAGCTCGACACCACCCTTTTGTGGCAGTGGAAAATACGCAGTTTCTCATTCCCACATATTCACACCCAGCCAATCTTACCCAAAAGCAGACACCAGACTGAGCACAGAAGGTGCTGTCCTACTCTTTCCCCTCTGCTTTTACCCAGCACAATGGACAGAATCTGGAAAACAGGAAAAAAAATGGCAAACAGAAAGGTTTGGGCAGGTCTGAAATACGGTGTAGAAGCATATAAATGGTGCACAAGCAGTTCACACTATACAGCTTTCTGTCTGTAGCTTTATTGTTTTGAACCACATCTTTGGCATGGCTCTTACCAGGGTTTGTGAATATTCATCACCTACATTTTCCAGGAAAAAAAACTTCTGGGGGAAGAAGATTGACAACACAGACAAAGATACTAAATTATTTTTTTAAAGCATAATAAAAGCTTTACAATAGGCAGATGAATTAGGAAAAATGCTTTTTGTGGATCCCAGCCTGCCCTGACAAAATATAAATTAGAAAAGATTCCTAGGGAGGATTTATTTAGGGCAACATGGAACTTCGGGAAAATTAAATTTTGCTTCATGTAATGCTGGAAAGCAAATTCCCAGCTTGGTCACAGAAGTGTAAACACAAACCAACTCCACTGTGCTTGTGGATTTCCATCTTGCTCTTGTCTGTGTCCCACCAATTTATAGCAGAGGTGGATCCTGCCTTTAGCGAGCAATTTGCCTAAAATGAGAGTAATATAACCCAGGAGTCTGCACATTAGCATAAAGAACTCCTAGGCTTATAGATTGCCTCTCATCAGCTGTTACTCATTAAGGCTTTCCTCACTGATATTAATTTTAAAGTCTAGCACCTTCCTTTCTATGTTTGAGGCATTTGCCTTCAAAGTCATTTTAATATTCAAGCTACAAAGGTGTTTGCCGTCTTTGACTCAGTTGACATTTACATGCGAGAAACCAAACTGAAGCAGCTGGTAATTTCTGTAAGAGGTTTTGGCACTAGTTTTGTTGCTGTTTTGCCTTGTTTCTGCAGTAGATGTTTGTATGCCAACATTACCTAATTTTTTCCCCTTTTTCTTATGTTTGACAGGTTACTTGTTGTTTATTGACTGTGGGAAGTTTATTGTGCGATTTTGCTTCCTCAGCTCCAGTATTCAGCAAAAAAGGCTTTATTTCTCTCATGATAGGGCATTTATATGGCAGCAAGTCCTTTTTTTTACAAGTCAAACTTCCAAAGAATCATTTCTGATTATATGGAATGAAGAAAATGCGGTAATTTGCTGAGTGCCACAGAATTGTCAAAAAAAATGTCCAGTCAGTCCCCTTCACTTCTCTTATTCCTGTAATAACAGATGAAGCAAATTACTTATCTTTCATAGAAAAATCTCTACTGATGAGTGCTAGGAATAATATGAAGTTTTAAAACTGTATTGCATATTTAAAAAGCAATGTCACAGGTATGCTATTACAAATATCTTTTCTAAGGTTATAGTCCACCAGCTGAATAAGGAACAAAATTACTGTAATTGAAGACCAACAGTGATTGTAAAAATAAATTCTAATAAATATGTTAAAACCTATCTAAAGGCATATGTCAATAATTATCTTCATGTAATAACACCCAATATTAATACCCTGTCTACTCAAATATACAGATGTTAACACAGAATTTCATTCAAATTTATGGGTCCTGAAGCAATTGCAGTCTATAAACAGAGTTGCCTGGTTTGACTTTTGATAAACTTACCTTTTAGAAGACGCACTGTGGTCTCTCTGAATACATATGACAGCATTGTGTAGAAAAGACAGGAAAGTCGTGATGTCTTCCCGACATCTTATTCTTCTAAATTTCCCACTTAAGAGTTTTTGCTTCGCCAAGAAGTGGCACAGAATATATTAGAGGAATCATCTGCAGTGGGGGAAGAAGTTGTGAAAAGTTATTTCAGCAAAACCACACTGTCTTGTTCCTGTCAATAATAAGGAGATTTATATCCACAACCCTGTGGTCACGCTGGCCTCAAGCCATCCTGTGTAAAAGTTGCACTAGATAGTGGAAGTTATTCTTTCTGCCAAGCCACATTTGCAAGCATACATTTGCTGGCCAAGGTTGCAATTCACCTCAGTTTAAGATGAGTGGAGCTTGCCCAGCTGTGGAAATGCCAAAAGAATTTACACAGAGATTGTAAGAGACAAGTAGAACTGGGATGTGATAATATCACCCCCTCCTTCATGATCTTATAACTGTGGCGAAGCGTATGTGGATAGAGATAGGGAATATAGGCCCAGCTTTAGAAAAGAGCCAGCTTGTTTTTTAATGCCTGGCATTAGCGGACTAAAATAGAATGGAGATAGCATTGGATCACCTGAAAACATTCCCAGATGCATGCTTTTGGCAGGTAATTGCATTTCCTTGCAACACCATAAAGCAAATCAATGAAATGAATATAGAAAATGCGAAACTGAAATCTATATCACAGCATTCACAAGAAATCCAGAAGAATCTCATTCAAAAGAGCCTTTCCAGGTTGTGTCAAGACACAGGCTGCATGGCTTTCTTGAAATAAAAGAACAATTTAAAAATTCAATAGACTTATGATAGCTCTACGGTCTGCTCATGCCTTTTCCAAGACCAAATCACTTTACTTGCATCCTACACAAAAGAGATCAGAACAGTAGGTTGCTGATTTAGAAGTTTTGGCTCCACAGTGGTTTTGAAAAGGCAATGAAAACAGATCTTCAACTGCAGAAGGTGTTGATGTGGATCAAGATTTCTCTTTCACTGTCATCAACTAATTAGGTGTGGGGGGGTTTTGTCAATCATCCTCAGCAAAGCCATAAGCAGGTGAGCATCCTTGTGTCAGCAGGGTTACTACAGTTGAAATCCTCCATTTGCTCAGAGTCAGTTCTGCCCAAAAAGATGGCTTGGTGACAACACACATTGATGTTGACTGCTCGTATAACAAGCTCCCCAGTACCAAGCTGGCGGCTCACTTTCTGTTTGTAATTCCCGTAGCGGAGATGCTGTGTGCTTCTCTGCCAAGACGAAACTGAAGAGACGGGCTTTGCAGGGAACTCCACGCATGTGGCTTTCCTCTTTTTTGCAGTCATTCTTGACTATCAAAGATTTCCATCACCATCTGGCCTTAATCTTTAAAATTTATTTTAGAGCCTCAGAAGCTTTGTTTGGCTGAGTGCACCTAAGCAGTGAGCAGCTCAAACCCTTCGTGACTGTCACACGGTTTTATGATTCCTTTTTAATATCCATCAAGCTTGATGTTTTATGTAACCAGTTTCAAAGCTGTCATAAGAGAGTTTACTTGGCTACAGGCAGTGTTTTTGTGATGGGTTTGGGGTGTTTTTTTTCTGAGCTGATAAAAGTGGGATTAGCAGGTATTAGCAACTAAATTAGTTAGTAGGCATTAATAACAAAGGAACCTGTTCAGGTTCACTGAAGCAGAGATAATTCTAGTTACAGGTGAAATATTTATTTAATAATTTGTTTATTTGCATTGCTTTTTAGATAGTCTTTCTTAAAAAATTAATTCTTCTTAACCATAGCCCAGTGAACTCAAGAGACTGACACTGCCTTAGACTATTGCTCTTGAAGAAACCTTCACCATCATCTCATTTACTCTCAGAAAATGTGTCTGTATTCCCTAGAGGACTTCTAATTCAACCTCAGGAACAGCATAATTTCAAATGTCTCTAGAGAAAATGTAGTTACAGAACACCAGCTGTGGAAAAGTATATATTCAGACCCATCACACGTGTGTAATTAGTACTCACCTGAATTTCTTACAAATTAAGAAAAAACAATGACCTTATATATCACAACACATTGTAGCAGTAGTTTCTTACGTAGGAATATAAACAGACAAAAGCTGTATTTTCCTCTCATATTTACTTGTTCAAATGTTCTAACCATATAAAGTGGTGTTCAAACAGTCCCTACTTAGAATACAAAAATGCATGGAATCCTTCTCAAATTTAAGGTTATAGATAGTTAGCTTCTTTGGTTGCAACATTTCTATCTTCAAGTCTTCTGTAGAATATAACATTAAAGAAACTGAGATCATCCTAAAATCAAATAAACTATAGGATAACTATAAACTGAAAATGACAGGTTCAGATTTTTCCTTCAAGCTTTTAAGTATCTCTACTAATAGCTAAAATATTTCTGAAATGATCTGACCTTTAGATTCTATTTGAAAAAAAGGCTTCTTTCCTTTTGGGAAACTGCCTCCACTGAATAATTTCCAAGCCTCCAAGGCAACTTTCACTATCAAATACACTGCTGTTACAACTATTTCTAAGGTAATTTTATAAGTGAGCTAAGACAGAAATTAGCCCTTTTGTCTAAAAAGGATGACAAAAATATACACAAAACCTCATGCAACATGTATGATATAATACAAGTATAACTCATTCGATAGAGATCTTCAGCTTTGTGTGATGTCTGTTAGGAAAACTAAAGAGCTCAGTGGGAAGGTCTAGTGAGTTCCAAGTCCTAAGTAATTGGGTTACGAACCCCTCGAGAGATTATTAATTTATATTCTGGTATTTGCATTTCAGCTATGGTAGTCATTGAAATATTTGCCCAAGCTAGCTAAGAATGATGATTAAAACTGACAGAATGTTCATTAGTGTTTACCATCTATCTGTTACTCATAAGATTAACAAAACATAAATGTCAAATTTTAATATATGTTCTTTTCAATACAGTATCATTGAGAGCAAATTATTAAATTCATTCTTGTTAGTACTTAAACACATAGGAATGGAAACTGGAACTGCCTTCAGACCTAATGAGATTTGTATAACTGGGCACTTCGTTAACTGCGAAATGATCAGCCTAGAAATACTCTGTGCAAAATACCGTCTTACTTCACTTGAGTTTAGACAAGTTTTGGAGATAAAACATGCTATTTTACTATTTTGTCTTTAAACTCTACAGTTTGGAGCGTTATACTTAGTGGAAATTGATAAACTCAATTACCTGGTTGTGATCTGAAACAGCGGTCAGCGTGGTTGCTTGAAACTGGAAGACAACTGGAATAATATCTGAGTTAGAGAAAGTAATAAAAAAGTTTGCCTCTAAAAAGAAAGAGGACATACATTGGACGCTGAATATGTGAATAAGTAAAAGCATTATGAAGCAAAGCACTCGGTCAGAAATTTTATTGAAAAAAGATCAACAGGGTATTATGGCCAGAGATACAGCCACTGTGAGGAGCATCAGATGATGGGCCAAACCATGGTTGTTCTGTTCACATCACGAGGCTGCTCTAATCTTAAGCAGTCACTCAACACTGAAAATTTAACTCTAGAATTTGTTAAATTGTTCACGTGCACATGACCATTGGAACTTGCCAGAATACATAATTGCAGTATTTGAATATTTGTACTGGATTCTGTCATGTGAAATGATACATGCCCATGCTTTACATCAATAGAGCTGAGTTGCCATTCATTTTGGGCCAGTTTTGAATATTCCTTATTTGTATTCATCTATTTTTATATATCCACCTTGCTTCTACTCTTCCTTCCATAGATGAAATTATGACTAAACTATTAAAAACGTGATCAGAAACTCTGTCTTCATCACACAGCATTTCAGTACAGGTTGGCCTCTGTAGCAATTTCTAGTCACTGCAAAGACAGGGGTTTTTTTGAGGAAGATATTTTGTTCCAGGTGTTTATCTACTGATGTTTAATAAATACAGTATCTGTTTAATAAAGCAAACCCAGCAATATCCAATGACAGCCTTAGCTGATCTAAAAGGCAGACCTCCTAAAACCTTGTTAGCTTCTCTCCCAGGAAATCTAGGAGTTGGCACCCACTGCAGGAGCAGCTGTGCTCACATGTCTTACAGATGGCTGTGGAAAAGGAAATCAAATCCCCTCTGAACTCAGACCTTTAATGAAAACTGTATAAAATCCTGAACCAGTTGAAACCAGGACCAGACTTGCCTTTTGTATGGACATGAAGACTCAAAGATGGGCTGGATCACGCGTGTGCCGGGTGAGCGCATTGCCAGATGCGCCCAACTGTGGGTGGCAGGTGGCCTCCAAGGTTCTTGGCTGGGAGCCGGGACCATCCTTCCTGAGAGTACTGATCTTACCATTGTACCTTCAAATTAAAATAACATCTATATAAATATGACATATATCTACATCAATATATAGGCATATAGATAAAACACATAAAAATAGCTTATATATGCAGACTGTATTTTTATGCAGTTTTTATATGTAGAGGGTATCAGAAAATATATAATGAATGAACTATATATAATTTATACGGGGAGAGAATCATAGAATCGTTAGAGTTAGAAGGGACCTTAAAGATCATTGAGTTCCAACCTCCCTGCAATGAGCACAGACACCTCCCACCAGACCAGGTTGCTCAAAGCCCCATCCAGTCTGGCCTTGAATACCTCCAGGGATGGGGCAGCCACAACTTCTCTGGGCAACCTGTTCCAGTGCCTCACCACCCTCACAAGAAAGAATTTCTTCCTGATATCTATTCTAAATCTTCCCTCTTCCAATTTAAAAGTGTTACCCCTTGTCCTATCTCTATACTTCCTGACAAAGAGTCCCACTGATGAACTATTCTGACTACTAAACACACACCAAACTTAAACATCTGAAAACAGGAGACCCAACCGGGAATTCTGGTTTATAAAAGGGATTCAATAGTAAAATGCTTTAGCAGATCAGGTAAACAGGCACAAGCCTAAAAGACCTCTGATAGTTAAATGGTGTTAAGGGCAGAGTGGCAGGGTAAAGTATTGAGGTGCGGTTTTCAGTGGGGCAACACAGGATGTGTTGGTTTCATAATATCAGCAAGGTTTGAAAGTGTTTTGCATGAGTTGCAGCTTCAAAGAGAGCCTGATTTATGGGGTCCCTGTGATGTATATAAATGTCAAAAATACATAATTTATGAATTCTTCTGTTTAGAGATCTATTCTTTTCCAGATAATGTATACTAAAATGTCTATATTCTATGTAATTCAGCACAATTTCAAGCAGATTACGCATTTGAAAAAAGTTGAGAAAATGTGTTCGCTGTTCGTTTTGCACACAGAACAGATGTCTACAATGCGCTTCTGCACATCCTAACATGAAAACTTGGATTTGTCATCAATGATTGATCATCTCAGTACCGCTCTCCAAATATGCCTGTGTTACTTATGCTTCTGTTTGTTTTTTTAAATAGTGGCCTTGAAACTTTTAAACCTTTAGCAGGTGAGATAATTCACTTCATAGAATCATAGAATGCTTTGGGTTGAAAAGAACTTTAAAGATCATTGAGTTCCAACCCCTCCGCCACAGGTAGGGACACCTCCCACCAGACCAGGTTGCTCCAAGCCCCATCCAACTTGGTCTTGAACCCCTCTAGGGATGGGGCAGCCACAGCTTCTCCGGGCAATATGTTCCAGTGTCTCACCACCCTCACAGTAAAGAAGTTCTTCCTAATAGCTAACCTAAATCAGTTTTAATTTTCGTGATGAAGTGACTTTCTTCTCCAGCCATGTGAGGGAACAGGAGCTGCCCTTCCTCGCTCCTTCCAGCTGCCCCATGCAGACCCTGATACTCTTGTGTAAAGACCAGTTCCTCTTGCAAAAGTTCAGATGCAACAGAGCAAACTAAGCCTCAGACATCTTATACACCTTGTACCTCAAACTTCTAAATCCTAAAAAAAAAATTATAGAGTGAGAAGCTTAGGAGATAAGAAAGGTAGAAAAGTAAATAAAATACAAATGTGAAATACACACAGTTATTATACCATAATATGATAATAATGCATGGGAAAATTCATATTAATATTTGGGTCATTAATTGGAAAAAAAATACAGTGCATCCCTTTATCTGTAATGCTCTGGACCTCTTTGGTGCTCAAGCAAAGTCAGGCTTTGCTTGCATGCAAAGCTGAAGCAAAGTTGTACTACTGTGTCCGTTGCAATAGTGGGAGGGAAGAATGGATCTCGCTGCCCTGCTGCAGGGCATCTTCTCCATGCCCTGAAGGACTCTGTCAGCCAGAGAGGAAAAAAAGCTGTCACTCCTCCTGTCCATAATGCTTAGCACTGGCTATCTCTGTTACAAAGCACAGCACAGCATCAGGAGGTAGCATTTCCTATACAGTTTCTCAGCCCATGCAACTAACACCCATGCTGCATTATTCCATGCTAGAAAGACTGCTGTGTTTTTATTATGGACTATGTCTATGATCATTAAAAAAGAGAAAGTTTATTTTGATCACATTTACCCATCTTACTCATCCTTTTTAAGCTTCTTACTGCCTTGTCCAAATTCTTCTTGGATCTTCGTTATGTTCCTTTCTTGAAAAGTGCATACTCAAGCAGTAATATTCAGATTTCTAAAAAGTAATTTTGGTGGTTTGGGGCTGAACATATGAAAGAAAAGATCCTATAGTTCAATTTTAGAAGTATCTAACTGAACTGGCACAATACACAGGGTTGTTTTAAGGAGCTTTAACATACATTTATGGTTACCTGAAATGGCCATTGTAAATCACAGTCCCCAGCAGGGAACAACAATCATTTCTTTATGCTCTGAAAATGAATTAAAATACACAAACACAGCTGAATTTTAAAGGATTGGTCAACATGATATTGGGCTGAGAATCAAATTGGCTCCCAAAGCAGACAACTCAGGATCTTTTTATCTTCAGAGAATTTATGTGCACATAATATTAATAGTTGATCCTCTAGTCAGCACCCAGCCCCCTGGAAATGGTTCTGGAAACTAAACAACACATTATGTAGTTTCACATCACAGAGGAACCAATAGCAAGGAATTTTCCTGTGTTTTTAGCAGGAATGGTGCATTTGTTGCCCAGTGCAAATTCAGATGGTTCCATATCTGTGCAGAACCAGACCTCTGACTGGTCCTAGGCTTTCTTGAAGACACTGAGCATAAGCTCTCGGTACAGCTGATGGGTAAATCATTGCCTGTGGTCAAGGGAAGGCTGTGGTCATCTCACTACCACTGCTTAGTAGAATAATGTGAGCACGAGATGAAATAAAGCCTCTTCTTTGTTTCTGCCATCACCAAATCACTCTTTTTTTCTTATGTCTGCACAGTTTTCTTCTCCTAGGTATTAAATTACAAAGTTAATACACAGTGCCTCAGATTTCAATTAGAAGCTATTTAAACACGCTCCAGATGCCAGGATCCTACTGTCCCAACCAGTATTTAGTTGATAACCAGCACCTTTAAATCTCAACAATACCTTTGTCTTTGTCTGGGCAGCTACATTGCCCATTAAGATTGAGGTCTCCAAAACTACATAGACATGGGCTAAGTGTGGATATGAGCTAAATTACTTGAGATGATATAAGAAACCCTCCTGAAGGGCAGGTAATTGAACTTAAATCCCACAAGAATAGATTACTGCCCTAAACATTAAGGTAGTTCCTCCTCTTTAAAAAAAAAAATTAGACTCACAAAACTATTCTACTTTTGTATAGATTTTTGTGGTAGAATGATATACAGCTGCATTTAACCAAGCCTTTACAAGATCATTAAGCTGCCTTACAATTATTAGTTTGTGGGTGGTGTTTGCTTTTTTAAGTAGTTTGCATAATCATAATAAACATTCATGGGAATATATAACCTTTTAGCCAAAGCAATGTCCTCTGTTTTAAAGAGCCCGTTACTGCCATCTGGGTGCAGGAGATACATTGCAAGGTACAAGAGTATATTTTCATAGAAAACCTGGTATAGGCAGGAATTTTGATTCCTGTTTATCCCTAGTTCTTATGTTTCATCCAATTGTTCCTTACAGAGTTAAATTGAGGCCATTCCAAACTAAACAATCAACAAGGCATCTCTAGTCTTCAGGAACTAGAAATGTAAGAGCTAGATTAAGCAAAGTACAGTGTATATATAAAATTTTGCATTATTAAATCAATCTGGCAATTGGAGAGGTGCGCTGTAGTGTTTAATGCTAACAAGGCTGAGCAGAAGAGGAAAACAATCTCATTACCGGAAGGTCCCAAAATATTTTGCCCACTTACCACCTTCTACTCTCAGAAACAGGAGGAGAATTTATAAAATTTTGCCAAACAAATGCTCTTCAAGTTGTAAAACAATGCTTTCCCTACAAACAAAGATGGTCCGTGTTTGTCTGCACAATGCAATTTCAGATTTCACTATATTAAAATTTCACACACATTTATATATTTTCATACATATAAATATGCTGAAATTATCCACAATAAAACATAATGACTGCATATTAAGAAAAACAGAACATAAAAAGGGATATTATTGTAAGAAAATGGTTGCACTGGCTCAGGGTGGATGGGAGCCATAGCCATGTGGCTAACAGCAGATGTCAATGAAAAAAATGTGAAAAATAACCTTACCAGGAAACTTGCAGATAATAAACTCTCAGCCTTCAGCATTTCTGGGTCAGAGAATTCCTGAACAATAAGCTGTACCTAATACTATCAGGTAGGTGATACTGATTACAAGACAAAAAAGTATTTTGATTTTTGTTTATGAGGTTTTAAATCCACATGGGTTCTTTACCTCTGTTCAGTGTACATAATTTTTAAATATGTGCACAGAAAAAAAAATAAAATAATAATCTGGGTACAATTTAGGCTAAACAACATCTTAAAGTATGAAGCAATAATTCAGGCGAAGCAGAAAAGTTTTCAGCTGGGCTGACAACTGACTGCCCTTTTATTATAGCGAGAGCTTTCTATGCCCGCAGAGTATAAAACCAGTGCAATTAGTCCTTTGAAATGTATTCCTCCAAAATTATAGATATCAGGTACTGTCAGTTTCTATAAAGATCCATGTCAGGGTCCTGTTATAATTTTTTTATTATTATAGTTATTGTGCAACTATTTTTAGCTTCAAATCTGTCATAGTCATTCACCTGCAAGAAGAAAATGCTCTAAATATAGTGCAACCTAGATAGTTTAAAAACTGCCCATTATTTGAGTTATTGGAGTCCCTAAAATAACCTCTTTCAAATATAAAATGGAATGTATTTTCCATATTCTGAAGATAATAAAATAAGTGGCTGATCCAAATTTGCAGACCTTTCCCAAAAGTTCATTTTTGTACTAAAATTAAGTATGAGATGCTACATAATACAAAAATATTTTTTTAAAAGTTACTTATAGGTGCAAAAGAAGTTTTTAGAAAATCAAGACTTCTGCTACCTTAAAAAAAAAAAAGAAAAGCTATAATGATTTTTTCTTTGACAGAAGAGACATTAAGTTTGCAGATTTGGCTATTTGTGACACTGATTTGTACCCCAGATTATTCCAAAGTATAGCACTAATTATATTTGGGAATTATAGTATAGTCCCTCCTCCCAACCCACTTCATTTGTGATACTAAAAGGAACATTTCCATGTGAGCAGAACCTTTGCAGTTCATTTTCATAAATGAATGAATTGCACTTGAAGGCAAAACACTTCTCACACAAAGTTGGAAACTATAAATTGTCTCCATGGTTTCCCCAGGAAACCACTCCAAGCCTGATCTCTCTGGGCAAATGTAGTAGAGGAGCATGTGGTGCCAATGCTTTATTACTGGCATGGATAAAGAACTTCTCACATAAATTATCATTTAGAAAAGATTACCACAAAATCAAATTGAGAGACTCGTGAAGACCTCCTGGGCCTCTGATAACATCCATAACAATAGCATAAATAAAAAAATAGCTTCTTTGGTCTTCTGCAGTTCACAGATCTCAGTACACACCGGTTCAATCAGAGCAGAAGGAACCAGCCAAGGGGGCTTGGGCTACTGGGCTCACTGGGACTTCATGTCGACAGCCCATGGAATAGCATGGGTGAGAAACCTGCCAAGGAAATTGTCACGGATATGAATAGGAACATTTTGTGCAGATCAAGGGATAATGAACACCATGAAGCAATCTTTGCTCTTCCCAAACCCTCCCTTAGATCATTCAAACCCATAAAGAGCAGAATGGCTTCATCCGACCTCATAAAGAAAAAGTCTTTTCTTTCAAGGCTGTCAGTATATTCCTGTCCCGCTGTTTATACCTGCTAGGTCTCTATTATCACTGTTTGAACTCCACAGTCCAGCTCTTTGCTTCCTTCTCTTTACATAGCTACAAATTTCTCTTTACAGTTTAATATTTTGGGAGCTAGCATCTCATCTGTCTTTGAGACGGATTCATTTAAGAGTGGGAATGTGGCATAGGAGATTCACACAGAGATGTTTCTACACAGCACCTCCTGAAATGCCCAAAACCTGGTCTGTGTTGGAACATAACATTTTAATAAATCCTACAAAATTCCCCTGATATTCTGATCAGCATAACAGTGAAGCAGAAGATGCATTCAATATCTGGAGATGAATACTAGATATCTCCCTCAATTTAATAGTAATAGAATATATGTTTTCCTGGTTATTATAGCTTTCCTAGCCTTGTAGATAGAAAACTTCATAAAGTGTGTGTAAGTTCATTAAAAAAATATAATGCTTATTACAGAAGTCCTCCTTCTGTTCCTTTTGATGTTTCATGCAGGTATTGTACATATAAAGGAAAGAATCTGCTGGCTTGTTTTAGCCATCTGTTGGTGAGGTTTTGCACAGTTTCCCCCCAGGTTTAACCCTGGGGTATTTCCTTAGGCGTTTTACTTACCCTTGTTGCTACAACTGCAGGGCTGGCTGGGAATCAGCTGGTGATCACTAAAAACCTCACTTTTTGGTTCTATGCTTGACTTCATTTGCCCAACACAGCCATCAGTTGTACCTGGCTAGAAGCAGGCACTCCTCCCCATTTTTCCCAGCCTCTCCCTTCTCTGCAGCATTAACCTCATCACAATCCTCCTGGCAGCTTGCTGCCACTTGCAAGCTCTGTTGGACTTCCCTTCCAGCCACGTGCATTAAGTTGTAATGGAAACCTCTAATGTGACTGGTCTAGATACATCTCTATGATGAAGAATTTATATTGTGCTCCGGTGAAATAGTGCCACAACTGCACGTCAAGGGCCATGCTTGTCTGTTACTGCGTAAGCAAGTCAATCTGCTCCCTTTCCTATCCCATATTGTGTTGTCAAACAGAATTTATCAGAATTCATCTTGCAAGCACTTCTTTTCTGCAGGTATCACCACATTCTGAGCGTTACATTTACCATCAGGTTGCTAGCAATACAGACACGGAATATGTGAAATCGAGAAAGTACTTTGCATTATTCCTAATTTGCCAGTCAGCACTTCACAAAGCCTAGATGCTCTATATATGTGCTACATGGTTATCCTAAACACAAAATAATTCTGGTCTGAACTGAATATTGTTTGAGAGTAATACTGAGTTTTGTGTTAGACTGTGCTGCAACTCATACAGTAAGTTTATAAAAATTTCCAGTAATTGGCCAACGGAAATTTTTTTTTACATTACGCTTCCCAGTTTAAGCACTTGTTCCATCAACTTTCCTGTATTTGTGTGCATATGTGAATATATTAACATCTAAGGTAGAACTGCAGAACCGCAGTTTAAACTTGTGAGAAAGCTGGTACAAATGAAATATCTTTGTATCAAGTATTTTATCTAAACCAGGTTCTGCAGAGTGCTCTGCGTGAGATGCTTTCTGTGCCATTAGAAAGGTAATAACAATAGTTTGGTAAATTACTTCCTTATGCGGGAGTGCAAAGCAGTACATGGTACCTAATTCCCATGTACTGACTGAATACTTTGACACGGTTAAATGACATGTCAGGGTTTTGTAAATGAGTCTTAATTCACTGCATCTGTCTACAGTGGTTTTTCAGTCAAAATGCAATGTCCTTCTCTGCAACAGCTCCTGATTGCAGTTATTTTAAAGATAACTGTGTCGTCGATTTTTTTCTTACTTAGTCTTGCATACAGATCTCGTATCTAAGAAATACAGCAGCTGCCTTGAGAGTAGTGCAAGGAAATGTATAGGTAACAAATTTGTATTCATATTTACTTTCATATGTACCAATCTTAGCTACTTCTAATATTTTACTCATGGGGTGGTCCTGACAAGAAAATCCCATGCCATTTAATTTCAATTAATAGTAGGACAGGATTTGCTGTTATTTATTATTCAATTAGTTGGACAGCTGGCCAAATACTGACAAAAACTATTTGCTAAATAAATTAGCAAGTGAAAAGTTTACTAGTCTGTAATCAATCCATAAATCTACGTTGAACAGATTATGTGCTTATTTAGGGGGAAAAAAAAAAAAAGAAAGAAAGAAAAGAAGTGGATTACAAAGAGAGTTTGAGAATTAGATTTCATTCCATATTTTGTGGTAAATTTACCAACAATTAAATATCACCTCTAATTTATAGTGACTCATAGTTGTCCCATGATAATGCCAACATGAATTCAGAAAGATACCCAGCTGAACCATGACTAAGAGGAACAGGAAAACGCTGTGCCATTTTCTCTCCTAATCTTGTTCTCTTACTCTTCTGGCAGCCAACACAGCTCCCCTTTTTCCTGATAAAGGTGCTGCTTTGCTCAGAACTTTGTTTTCCCTAGTTGTCTCTCACTTGGACCAATTCTGTTAGGTAAAGGAGCAGCTTTCCATCACTGTTGACTTTTCTGGTCATGCACTTATATATGTCGTGTTTTGTGATTCCTTACTAACACAAATGATCTTTTCTGCTGAATTCAATACTTGAGCAAGACCTCAACAGCTACATTCAAACACATTGGCAGGCAAACATTCGTAAAAATCAGTGAAAAGAAGCCAGCTCTTCCTTTTGACATATTGTACCTGTCCTGTCTCTGAAAGCAAACAATTCACGTTTCAAGACTTTAGCTGTTATCCCTAACTGAGGGTGGAGGCTCGAGTTTATTCCCTTGTCTATCAATCATGATTTCCACAGATGCGTTTGGACCTTGCAATTTGTATTCTTTGGAGTCAAGGTCTCATAGTAATCACTGAACAGAAACCTTCCTTAAAAACAGACCATTTCTGTAGAATACAAGAAAGTCAGGGCAAAGGTATCATAAAAAACATTCAGCAAACTATATACATACCTAGTTTAGAAGATATTTGATCATGGAAACCATTTAAATTTAATTTCCTCTAGTCAGCTTCTAAATTTGGTTCATTGTTGGAGTTGGCAGTCCTGACATGGGCTGTGAAGTCCCTTGGTTACTTTACTTCCTATAAAAGAAGAGCATTTATTTTACCTCCTTGGCCTGCCACCTAGCAGATCTGATCAAACAACATCAAAAGTGAGAAACAAAAGTCTTAGATATTGTCATGTATCAACAAGCTTTGCTACAACATACAGTGATTTTCAGAGTCGGCATTTCTTATCAGTGTTCCTACTTCAGATCCATTTTGTCTGCAATTACATTATTAGCTGCAAAAGTACTGGATAGTAAACTACAGCAGTATCATCCTCAAGAAATCTTCAAACTAGGCTTAGAATAGATTTCCTTTTTTTAATTATGATGGGGTTAGAAGCTCTGAAAATCCTTTAGCTATTTTATTTCAAATCTGGAGAGAATACAACTTAATCCTTCAAAACTAATGTTGTAAGCTGTTATCTGTTATGGTTTTGGATATATATTTGAAAGTAACAAAACCAGAAGTATAATGAAATTTCAAATGTAACAACTATGGAATTATTTCAAATGCTTCATGGTGCTTACTGAGCTTGAGCAAAGGCAAATGTATGCATCTCCACAACTGTAATTTACTGACTCAGAATCAACAGCCTTACAACCGGCATTTTTTAGTGTTTCCTTGTGCATATTAATGATTTCTGCAAAATCACTCTTCTTCATTATGCTGGTTCAGTTTTCGCTTCTTTGGCAGTTGTCTCTAGAGATGTTTCAAGGAAGAGCTGTGGGGAGGACGAAAGTGCTTGTCCCTTTCATTAGCAGTCTACATTTAACTTAATTCCCTTGACTCATCTGCTTGCTTCTCTTTTAGGCAATCAGTTCTCTGCTGTCAATGCCAACACACTGCTGGTCAACGGCAAATACTCCAAGATTCATTAGAGGGATCCAGCTGATTAACTTGAGAGATTTTGCAAAGGAGAAAAAGGGTCTTTTTCCCTTTTAAGATGCGTCACCTTAAACAGAAATACTGTATTTCAGAATCTGAAATCTATATTTATACAAAATTCAAAGTATGAAGTTTTCCATGTGATTTTCTAAAAGGACAAAAATACACATGAGCAGCCCTCTGTTCATAGCATCGTAATCATGTGAATCCTATCTCTCCCATCCCAGTATGAAAGGATTTCACAAATGAATGATGAGCAGATGGCATCATTTTCTCAACTGGAGATTCTTGGATTCGATTTGTCACTCATTGAATTCTGGCAAAAGAGCACTTTTGTGCCCCAGTGAATAGCCTGAATAGTTTGTATATTCTCTGATAGTATTTGTTTAACAGCTACTGGTAAACATAATAAAGGTTTAGATCAAGTAGGGTTGGGTTTGGGTTTTTTTTAAAGTTTTAAATATCTCTACAGTTATCAGTGACTCCACTCCTTTGATTTTGCTGTCTCTGAGCTGTATTTTGATATGTAGTCTACAGGTCTGATGTCTGCCTACAGTGTATCTGTTGGCCATATCCAAGTATCTCCCTTTCCTTGCTGCCCCAACCCACACAGCCACCTTACACACACCTATGTTGAGCCAAACAGCTCAGTTTTTCTCACCATTTAGTGAAAATTCGGCTTCATACTTACAATATTTCTGTGGTAGCTGTTGTACTCATGGTACCCGTGAGTGACACACGGTGGACACCAGTGGGGTCATTTGGAGACAAACCTGCAGCCGACAGGCTCCAACAGACAGTGCCTTCTCTGTGTAAGTTCTCAGACACTACCTAAGGGATTAAAATAAAGATATCTCTAGTTTGATACTGCTGTTTCATGGAATCACGGAATTGTCAGAGTTGGAAGGGACCTTTAGAGGTCATCTAGTCCAACTACCTCGCTAAAGCAGGATTGCCTGCAGCACATTACTCAGGACTGCATCCAGACAGGTCTTGAAGGTCTCCAGAGAAGGTTTTCTTATTTCAAACCTCATTTCAGGATACACCTTTTATTTTTTAATTGCATTTTTCCCTTTTCTTATGTTTTTATATACAACCTGTTGCAACATTATCAACAGCCACTGGTTTGACAATCTCATTTTCCTGAGTTACGCACATAACTACCAGAGATGCTACTGTGATCCCATGTGATATATAGGTCAGTGCCTTCCATTCACAATGCAGAACCGCCCATCTATCAACAGCTTAAATGATCTGCTAGTAATATAACTAAGGCACAGCAAGATTTATCTGAAACATTTTGTATATTGTAAGATATCTAGAAACCATTATTCCTACTCCAGACACCTGAAACAAACTTACAGTTTGAGCATGGTGGAACTGTAGTTTGTCAACATCACATATTTTATGTCATTCCAAACCTCCTGGGATGAAAAAACTAACAAGTTTTTCTAAGTGACTTTTCAAGTAGCCCAGTTTTGGGTTTTGAGGTTGAGGGTCATGAGAATTATCCTTTTTCCAGATTGTTCTACTATTTCCAACACAGCAGACAGATTAGTGCGTTCATTGTCAAAAGTGCTCTTCTCTAAGCAAAAACTTTCCAAATCCTTGACACAGTATTAATCACTTATCCAGGCTTTTCTGCTATCAGAGCAGATGTCTAAAGCACAAAATCCATGCAGGGAGCCCCTAGAAGTTTGTATTGTTTCTACTGCCTAAGGGGTAGATATTTAAATTTTCTTAATATTGAGCCAACTCAGTTCTTATCACAGTTACACAAAGCCGCAACATAATTCAATAGAAAAATTGTCTGGGTCTAATTAATCCCATAAAATGACAAATTATAATATTTTTTTTAAAATCTATACTTAATAGATAGCCAAATGGCTACAAACCACATTAGGCTGAATGAATCAGATACCATCTGTGATGGAAAGCATGCTGAATAATGCAATCTAGATGCAAAGCATATTGAACAGAACTAAACATACCATATAACAGATTTATAGCCTATAATCCACACAGAAAGTCTGCTAAAATAGATCAGCTCTGTCACATAACACTGCTTTCATCTAGTGTCCAGGAGCACTGTACCACTTTGACTCATTTAGCAGATCAGTTACATGCTATTCCTGATTTCATGCAGTGATGATTAAGGATGAAAAATATCACAGACAGTTGGCAACTGCAATAAATCAAAAAGCTTTGCTCAATTTTGCCTTACATATTTGCACCAGAATTTTAAAAACAGTATGATTGAATTAGTCGTGTACAATAATTGTTTTCCGGGAAAATAAAGTCCACTATGATAACTTTGGGTCTTCAGATTTCGTAAGTGTTCTAAGACAGGAATGTAAATTAAGGTTTAATAGGCAGTTATGAGTTCACTGTCAGGAGAGGTTGCATACACACTAAAATCAGTTTCTACTGAGACCTTATTTTTGTTGATAATGGTCCAGAGCTGTAAGCCAAGTAATGGTGAGATGAACTACATTAATCAGACAAGATTTGGCACGATTACCTAAGCCACTTAAGTTATTTTTATATATGCTGTTCCAGCCTGTGCACCACAGACTCTCAGCAGACATACTAAACAACTGCTGGTTTGAGGATTATGAACTATATTTTCTAAATTTATACTGCTCGGGTACCAATTTGATTCACCAAGAACTGACTTTGAGCTTAAATCAAAGCTTCAACTGCCCCCAAAAATGGATACATAAAGCCACCCTAATGAGTGCTACCAGTATTATTGTATGTCTGATCATGACAAATTGCTCCTGTTAAGCCGCGTAACGGCGAGATGTTGAACAGTGAGGCAACATTAGCTACAGCTTCACATTTTCTTTTCTTTTCTTTGCCTGCCACATGTCATAAAGTGGCAGAAAAATAATGGTGATTCTGAAGATCTGGAACTGAGTCTGTTGATTAGCCATCTGCTTTCATGAGCGAAGTTCCTGAGACATGGGTATATAGGGTACAAGCTATATAGTTACCACGTGTAGCTGTCAGCAATGCCGCTACAGTACCTCTAATTCACTCCACAGCGCACACTTAAAAGATCCTCCCTCATTCAGAAAACTTGTAGCACACCAGTCCTGACAACAGCATGGAACAAAATATACAACACAGCACTTGTCCATTATATCAGAAGTTTCTAGTGGAAAACAAACTGCAGTATTTGCAACAGTTTTCAAATCTGGATCTTTGGAAACCTTCTGCCTTATGGTTTAATCTGAACATTTCAGAGAGTATAAAATCAGGCACCTTTAAGGTCTCATGCCTGCGTAGTTTCATTTATTTAAAAATTAATCACAGACTGAAGGAAAGAACAGTAGTCTATTCCCCCAAGAACTGACTTGAATTCTGCTGCCTTAAAATTTACTTTGTTGCAGTCTTTCCTTTCAACAAAATACTCACAGTAATTGAAGTGTGACTGATGATAGTAACAGAGATTTATTATTATTATTTTATTGTTATCAAATTAAAGGGCTTTTTGAGACATAAAGGCCTGTCTTATATAGCTGTAATACTATATTTTTCACTTTTATGTGCGTCTATTTAGAAAACACACTCAAAGGAAACATAATAGTATAAACTCTGTTACTAAAGTATCTTAATTTATTTAATTAATGGTCTCCCCAAACTGTTAATAACAGACCCTGTAAACAATAAAGCTGTGCTCGTGTAAAGTTAGATTTGCTTGCTTGCATGCTTACTTTTGTCCCAACTCTGGACTCTGCTGTTTTTCAGTTGGTGAATTCACTGAACGAAGGAACACTTTTCAGAAGCTTTTGTGCACGGAGACACTGGTTCTGACATAAATCTTTCAGAAATCTCTGCCATAAAAGCAGAAAGCTGTGCTCCGTGTAAAGATGCTGTTCCTGTGTTTGGGCTAAATCTACTTCATGAACTCACATCTGTCTGACTCCGAGAAGAGTCAATGTGTAAACCTTCTTCCTAAACTTGTGGCATGAAAACTGCATTGCACAAAAATATTCAAGGAGGGTTGGAGTGCCTCTGCTGTGAGGACAGGTTAGGAGAGTCGGGGTTGTTCAGCCTGGAGGAAACGTGGCTCTGGGGAGACCTTAGAGCCCCTTCCAGTCCCTAAAGAGGCTACAGGAGAGATGGGGAGGGACCCTTGGTCAGGGATTGGAGCGATAGGACCAGGGCAAACAGTTTTAAACTGAAGGAGGGGAGATTTAGATTAGATATTAGGAAGAAATTCTTTACTCTGAGGGTGATGAGACAGGTTAGGTTGCCCAGAGAAGCTGTGGATGCCCCATCCCTGGAGGTGTTCAAGACCAGTCTGGATGGGGCTTTGAGCAGCTTGGTTTGGTGGGAGGTGTCACTGCCCATGGCAGGGGGTTGGAACCACATTATCTTAAAGGTCCTTTCCAAACCCAACCATTCTATGATTCTATGTGTTTCACAGGAGATACTTTTAAATTTTTTTTAAACAACCTAGGGAATTTGAGCAGCAAGCAATCCCGAAATAACATCAGCTTTACCAAGGATGAATAAAGCAAAAGTATTTCAGATGTACATGTCCTCTCCCAGTTGCCAAAGTTAAAGAAACTTACTGAAATCTTCACTTTAAAAAACTTACTCCTTTGTATAACTGTGTGGAAAAGCAAGAAAGCATGTACTGAGAATAAGAGCTGCAGAGACATCTTGATTCTTAAAAAACATGAAAGGACTTGGAATAATAGAAAGATCAATTGAGTTAGTACAGCTGACCTACCCATAGTTTCAGCTTGGAGGATATCAGTGTCCAAGTGTAAGCAAAATTAAGGCTTCTTCAGCTTTTCTGAGAGAGATTCAAGAGCGACAGACGAACCATACTGTTATCCTGAGGAAGAATAAGAGAGGTCATGACGAAACCTGGGTCTTGATATAGCTGTAGAAGTGATTCACCCAGTTTCAGGCAGCAAAGAATCTGCTTCGATATTGGAAAATACTTGTGATTCTGAAAAGTAAGAATTCATTTTATAATACCACGTATTTTTTTAAATACAACATGTCTTTCTTTTTTTTTTTTTCCAGAGGAGCACAAATATTAACATCTTTACAAATATATATAGTTCATCAACAATGCTGAAGAATCAGAAAAGTGCTCATTTTCACCCCTTTGAATGTCGGCTGGCTAAGGTTGGTTTTTTGTACTGCTGTCACTCATTGTCAAGTATCCGTTACAACTTCACATGCAACCCCCAGAAGCCAGCCTTTCTTAGCTACACCAGATCAAACATCCCTAAATGGAACCTTGAATTTCCTTCAAAGCACAATCCTGTGTTAATTTCCAATGTAATTTAATAGATAAATTAAGACAGAAAACACACCTACAGTAACTTTAGGGTAGTTCCTACCTTTGCCAGAGTCAATACTGGCCCAGCACCTGGACACTGCAGGTGATCTTGGGGCTGGCAGGTGGGGGCATGCTGCCAATCTCCTGCTTGCTCATCAGCTACTTCACCATAGTTCATCACATCAATAGGGATTCAGTCCCAGCAGCTCTTTCTACGCTTTCTTTTGCGTACATGTAGTCACAGATGATAAGATAGACTTACCCCAGTCTCTTCAGATGGGCATGTGGTAGAAACACATAAAGCAAGAGATTAATTATGTATGATTTAGATCATAACAACTGTGTAATTAAATACTGGAATGAATATATGCAACTAAACTGCACTTAAAATCAGAAGAGCCGCATTATGAAAGAACTTTCTAAAACATTTATTCTAAAGGTGCCTAGCATGTGGAATTTCATGGGTTTATTATTCAGGATCAAGTCAAAATGCTGGATCCGGTATTGTAAATAATGATGTTTCCCATATAAACTAAATTACAAATTTTAGGTTCTAGATACGTATAAGCAGTCAACAAAGGTAATAAAAATAATATTGTAAGGTATGGAGATTAAATACATTATATAAAGTTCAGTAATCCAGTTCTCATTACTGTATTAATATTTAATATTTCTCACTTGGCTGCCTAGTTTCTGTCTGGTTTCTGTGTCCTACCTAAATAAAGGTAGGCACCTCTGCAATGCTCATTGATGCACTTGACATGAATAATAGGTGAAATAAAAGGCACAATTATTTCCTCCTCTTGAACTGGATAGGCTTTCTCATTACATGATGAATGTGGTGGTGTTTTTCTATCCCTCTATCTTCACCATCTATTATTGCATATTGAAGTACTTGCAGTAAAGGTTCTTTGATTGTTTATCACAAATACACACAACCCCTTACTTTAAAAGGAAGATCTACAAATGTGAACTCCATCAGCCCTGCCTGTTCGGTACTTAGGCAACACTACCATTCAAAGAAGAAATGTGGGATAACATCTACACTTTCCCATTCTGTAAATATATTGCTGAATCAGGGAACTGAAAAGAAACATCCCTATTATGCCATTTTGTGCATGTGCTCCAGAGAAGATGCAATAAAATAGATATCCATTAAGCTGAAAATAGTTATATATTTAAAATGAACACAGAGAGACTGTGCTCAACTGATATATGAAAAATGAAGCATCTTCAACTACAGTATGAATGAAACAGTCTAATTTCTAATACATCAAGCAATGTGTCCTCTTCCATTGCTGCTCATCTTCAAGGTTTGCTGCTATTCAACTTAAGTGTCATTTTCATTTTCTAATTTCATCTCATTGTACATAGCTATGTTCCTTTCCATTATGCTATACAATTTCTCTCTCCTTAATGTTTGCTGTAGGCAGGTTACTTTCCCCTTGCTTCCCAATTCTGGTGTCATCTAGATTTGACAATGTGTACATCAGACCACCTTCGCTCTAATAGTTCTTTTGCTCCATTTTTAGTACCCTTTCAGCAACACTTCCATCATGTTACAAGCAGCATGGATTATTCAGTGGTAAGATATCAATGAGAGTCCAAAGTACTTAAAATCTTATGCCAGGCAAAATAAACAGAAGGATCCTGTTTGAAAAGAGGGCACAGGAAGGATAGAAAACAAGAACATCCACAAAGCATTGCTGGATGCTTTGGCGCACTATATGTGCAGTGTTTGTCAAGTCTCTTTGTCTTTATCGCTCTTACAGGACTGATTGTTTAGTCTGGAGTACAGTGCTCCATTTGCAGCCAAGTTGAAAGGAGACCATCACACCCTGGCAAGAGACCTGTACATGTAGCACCTTCTGGAAGAACTGAAAGATCTGGAGACTGATTTCTGCTTGTATCTTTTGAAAGCATTCCAGTAGTTGTAAGAATATATCAGATGATGATAGGTAACTCATGTATAATTCAGAAGCAAAGAATGGATGGAGAATTATATCCTGTTCTAACCAATTGTGACCAACCCCTGAATGTGCAAATGTAACCTGCTTCATGTCAGAAACCTGGAGCGAATTAGGATAGTTGTAACCTTGAGAATAATGTTTCCTTTGTCTTTCTGCATTGTGAAGAAATGAATTAAGCATTGATAAGAGCAGTCTTGAGAACTAAATAAATTCATTTTGCATCTGCTTCAAGAGCAAAGTGAATGTTGCTGCTTTTAAAAATGTCGACTAAAAAAAAATTGCAATTATACACTAGAAAGAATTCTAAGACAAAACTTAAGGCAACCTTAACATTCTTGATCTACTGAACTGGGCAAGATTGAAGGGAAAAAAAATAAAATAATTTAAGTGATTCACAATTACATTAACAGAAGGTGTGAATAACTAAAATCCACAAGAAGCAAGTGGCCTCAGCAAATGCAGCACTGCAAAATGTTCCCAAATAGACATTTCAGTGCCTGTAATAAGTGGTAATCCACAACTTTTGCTGATGTACACATTTCCATGACACTGCTTACCATGACCGATGAGTGACTTTTGGATTAGGTTATTTGCAGCTGCTGGATCCAAAGTGCAATTAACTTACACTGGACTTAAAGTGATTCATTGTTTTAAACTTCATTTCACTTGGTCAAAAAGGGTGGAATATAATTTTAAGCAGCATTACTTATTCTCCTATATGAAATGTCTTCCAGTTGTCTCAGCTTTCCTTTTCTTTCTTGCTGACACACCAAGGGTCATTCGATTTGACCGTCGCTATGGATTGTGGGCGTACGTAAGATCCAGGGAGCTTTGAATCCCAATTCAGTGTCACACTTATAAATGGAAATACTGCTTTATATAGCAAGATATAAAAAATATGGGTATTGGCTAGGTATACTTAATGTAATTATAAGTCAAGTTAATGTCTGAAATGAGGAAAACTTCTGCCTTGACTACAATTGTTCATTTAATTTTGGATTATATTTGGATGTATTTCCTAGTTATTTCTCCTTAAGAAGACTGAGGTTTTAAACAGAATCATATTTAAAATAACTAGTGAGAAGGACTCTTTAAATACTTCTGTCTTTACAGGGAAATACTAAAGGAGAAGGAAGAAACTCTGCTGGGATTTTGAATTGCAGTCATATCTACAATACTCTCTTTTATTTACTTGTTGAGCAAGATCACCTTTTCCTTCCACCATTCAGAGACCACCCTGCCCAGCATGATCCACATTCATGATTAAGGTTTCAAGGCAGTGATACAGCAAAAGCAAACACATTAGACTAAAGATTTCATCTCTACAGCAACACAGAAAAGAGCAGTATGCCTGCATTTATTTTTTTCCATCCCACCATCTTTTTATTCTGCACTTGTCAAAGCATCTTGTCACTCCATTCCCTTCATTTTCCTAGGACACAACAACTGACACATGGTAAATTATGGAAAAACCTAAACACAAATATTAACCTATAGCAGCAGAGCATTAAAATTTCCTGAGCTTTCAGCATCTGATTTATTTTCTTTTTCGAGAGAGAAAGGTTCATTCTGAACTTTAAAATACATTCCAGCTCTAGAGATACACTTTTCAACAATAAAAAGCACCATTTCATGTGTACGAAACTCTATGCTGGAACACCTACAACTGCCAGTGTTAACCTGGTCTTGTTTATAAAATAGCCCTTTTGTCTGAATCTCTTTAATGCATATACAAAAATATAGTAAAAAAATAATAATTCCTTGATAGCAAGTAACTCAAACAAATTCAGCTAAGAGTTACTTTTGATAATGTGATTGTTAGTAAGGGTTTTTATAGGTCATAAAAATGTTCCCTGAATGGTGTAAGAATAAGCAGGGCTGTACCTGTCATGGTCATGGAAGCAGAGACAAGTAAAATTTCAGAAACAGCCCCTTGTTGTCTTAGCAGAGAAGCCCTCACCCTCTGATTTCTCCAGGAAATCGACTTTCCAACTAAATACCTTCAGAACATCAAGTCTGCAAAGGTACAATCTTTGTTACATTATTATTTTTCTGCATATGCAAATTCAAAGTATTCAATTAAAAATATTTGGGTTAACAAACTCTTGCTCACTTAAATACTTGAAAAAAAAAAAGAAATGTTCAATTAAACATTCAGTTAAAGCTGAACCTGTTGTCTTAGTCCCTTCAAGGCTTATGGGGCCCACTGCATGATAAAATGTATTTTATAATTGCAGATTGTTGAATGCTGTGACTGTCATCTTCCTGTGCTTTCCTAGAACCAAGGACACCATAATAAATTTATCCATGGATGTTACAAGAGGACTTTTCTATCAGAATGAAATACCAGACTCTATCAGATCTTTTGATCTGATAGTTGAAAACAGTGGCTTCTTCAGAGGAGCAGTAAGAAGAAAATGAATACGAAATACTTTTCTTAAAGCCATTTCTTATTTTTTGTCCTTTTTTTTTTTAAGTTAGACATACTCTAGACCTTTCTTTCTATCTTCAAACTTAATGGCAAGCCTGTGCACAAAGGACACAGCAAAGAGGAGAGCACAAGCATCTTCATCTTACTGCAGTATCTGCTTATTTGTGCTACAGGCAGGGATTTTTCTTTTTCATACATCATTCACTACTAGCCAGACTGATTTCACAATGTCAACATAAAAAAAAACCACCCAGCCTTAGCATGAAGAAAAGAAAAGGGAAAGGAAAAAAAAAAACCCATCTTTTGTTGTTGTTTTGATTATTAGCCACACTGGGCCTTGATTTCATTTTCTCCGCCCTACTTCAGAGACTCCATTGATAGCAAAGGTCGCATGAACAGGACAGAAAAATAAATAGCATTTTCTGCCATGTTCTTGGTTTTGAAAGTTCTGCTATTGCCTGTGAACACGAAGGAAATACCATCTCTCTGATGCACCAAGAAAGGCCCTGATTATAATGTTTCATTGCCTGAATTTCTGTTTCAGTTAAGAAGATTTGGGGCGATACTTTCAAAGGCACAAAAGCAGTTAAGGCATCCAAGTCTTCCTCGAAATTAATGCGAAGAGGGAACCTCACCTACATTTGTAGCTTTATTACAACTTTCCCCACCTGACTTGTGTTTCTGTAGTAAAGCAAGAAAAATAAGCCAGATCATAAAGGCTGGATAACAGCTTTACTTACCGGGAGGCCCAAGTATCTTTCATTAAATAACAATTATTCACCATCTTTCTCATGATTTTGGACTGTACTGCAACTTGGAAGAGGGGAAAAAAAACCCCTGTTATTGCATTTACTAACCAGATTAAGCATAATGTTCATATAATTGGAGGTATACCTACCTTCATTAATAAACAGGAAGTGAAAATATGTAAGAAAATCACAATTGAGACTCAATAAATTAAGAAAATAGTGACTATGATTGCTTTGACCATCCATGTATCTTATCATTACATACACAGAGCAGGCAATCAACTCCTGAAGTTGAACAAGAACTGACTGTGAGTCGTTCTGCTTTAAACACCGGGAGAAAGCAGCTATGTTATTTTAACTTGAAGTATCCTAAATAAGATCTCCATTCTCGAGAGTGATTTTGCATTTGACCCTTCAATTAAGAAAGCTGACTCATTGACTAGCATGAAAAAGACTTGTTTTAGGATAATGCAGAGACTGACTTGATTTCTATAACCATAATGACTTAACAGCAACACTCTTAATTCTGGCATACATGTGTATCATGTGGTCATTTCAATTCATTTAAATGAGATGAACAATGGTTAAACTCCACAACAGGAGCCTTAATTATGAAATTCCATTTAATCTTCAATTTTAAAAAAGCATTCATGACACTTTTTCTCAAAACAGTGAAACTGCATAAATCCTTCCATCTCAATGGGAATGAAAGAGAAAGAAAAGTGACCATTTTTTTCTTTTCTTTCTGAGAAATTCATCACATACCTGCTGATGATTTTTGCTTCATTTACGTGAAGTCACTGCAATCGTGTGGCACAGTTTCTGAGGTAGTGTTCTTCATTCTGTGAAGAGCATTGCAGATAAAAGCAGCTCAAGAAGCCTAACTATGGTTTTAACCACTTGCTCCCATGGATACTGTGCTGAACAGACCCATCACGGGTGTTTCTTATAGATACTGTTGGTGAACCAAAATAGGAAAGAGGTCATGGCTCTTCTACCCTTGTCTGACCTTTTTTTTTTTTAGCAAATGACTTTCACCAGTTCAACTTCAAACACCTATCTTCATAATTTCAGGTCTGCTGAGGTGGTTCCCGCATGTTGAAAGCAAGCTGGCATCTTTCAATTTTGCTGCAGCAGGCAGATGTCAGGCCTCAGGTCACCAGCCATCCCGCCTAGGACGACGGGCGTCTGGATAAATCTGCTGATGCATACACTTGACATCTGTTCTCTAATAGTCACAGAAACAGGATTTGTGTGGGCCCACTGTGAAGGAGCTGCTACCAGCCTTCAATCTGGGGTAACAGCTCTGGGGCCGCCTTCACGAGCAACATTTGGTATAGGACTATGACCTTTCTTGAAAAAAAGAAGCTCTTGACTTAGTCAGCAACATACATTTACTCCTACAGATTTGCCACAGCTGTGATAGAAGTCTATGCAGCTCATAAGAGTTGACATCCTCACTCCAAGCAAAAAAGACAGACACGTAATCATGGGGCCTTAATTTCATAACATACTCCATTGCTTTTGCCCTAGAAAGAGCGAGGTGCTTTTATTTTGTATCAGTTCAGCATCCATCTCATGTCAGATGATTCTCATTTATGTAGGTCAGAAGTCCCCTCTGGGCAGCTGTAGACGTGTTGCCGAGAAACCCACAGGCCCTAGGTCAGAGAAACTGAAGAAGAGACCCAGGTTTTGGTGATGTAGGCCATCTCATTTCCCCCGCTCACACTCATCAAGCCACTTTTTGAAAGAAGAAAGCATCCTTGCAATGATTACTCCAGTCACCTTCTCTCACCCTTTTAATCCATCATCCAGCAACCCCTCCTCAGCAAACCAGCAAATGACAGAAGACAAGACCAGGGAACAACACGGTGTTTGCCAAGCTGCAGGGGTCACTGTGACCACCCTCCTCTCCAGTATCCATCTGCCTCTGCTTCAGCAAAAACTGATTAGCCAACATATTTTTATAGACAAAGCTATTTCTGATGAGTCTCCAGGAACACCTAAACCAGCTGCATAGTAATTAATGATTGGCTCCACAAGTGTAAGCAAAGTGCAGCAGCTTTCATTCCTAAAACTGGTGGCCCTGGTTTATCTCAATGACCAGAGTTATTCAATTTGTAGTAGGATGGTAGAGATTAACCTAAAAACCATCAGTCCTTCTGTATCCTCTTGGGGGATTTACACCATGTATGTGTGGGTGGATATGTCCCTGCAACTGGGGGAATGTCAGTCAAGGTGACCTTTGGAGGTCCCTTCACGTCTGGACAATTCTATGATAGATAAAATTAAGAGTTGCTGTTGTTTTTTGCCAGCAGCTATTTCTTGGGAGCCTAGTTGAAGGTGCTGAACAACCTGAATGATCAAAAGCAAGATATTTTTTTGCACCATCAATTGCTTTGCAGAAAGTTTCAACAGCAAAAAGCAGTGGTTTTAGGGAAGTACTCCTGCTGTGCACTGCTGTAACTAAAAATGTATTGCTTCATTGTGTTATTGGGAATGCTGGCCAGCAGCATCATAAGGTCGTGAAGAGGGAGAAGCTCAGAGTTAAGACAATGAGCTGGAAGTGTTGTTGGCTTAGTTCCCAATTAACTGATCTTTTGGAAGAAAATAAATCTCAGCAAGGGGCAACATTTTAAATGAGGAAAACACAGGGAAGAGCACTGCAGAAACTGAGATTATTTTCTTGTTCGTATTGAAGAAGTGCTTAAAAATGAACTCATTAGAGGCCTCTGCATTGTACATAAACTGATCAAAGTTCTCTTGTATATTGAGCTAATCTGTCAAGCAAAGGTCCAGAGTTAATCTGCCTTGCAAAGGGCCAGATTTCCAACACACTAAGACAACCGTTACAGAGTAAAGCTCTGCAGGGGCGTTAAACATCAAATCCCTTTGAAAACAGTTAAAAGCAAAGTCTCTTTACCTTGTTGAGTGCAACAACATCAGCTTTGCTAATCCCTTACAACTTAAATCTTTAGAAGCCAAATTATAAATTAGTCTAACACAGTAATTTATTGTCTTATCAAAAAGTAATAGCAGAAAAAAATCAATTTCGAAAGGGTTCTTTTCTGTCCCTAACTTGCCAATTTTGTGAAACTGTAATTTCCCTTGTGGGAAATCCATTATATTGTGAAAATAGTACTGTACGTATTGGCTGCTTTTCCATTAGTTATATTCAGACTTTTGCATAACATACTGTCATTTTGTAGAAGCCACATCTCTAGTGGCGAATCGAAACTATGATATAACCTCGTCCTCTCCAGTTCTTTAACACTCCTCCTCTCAGTGCATTACTAAGCGTACTGAAGGTTAAGCATTTAAAAGAACAGATGTATTACAACACAGTTACTCATGCAGAGAAAGTGCTTTTGTCTAAATCCAAGAATTTTAAAAATTCTAAATTTGTGAATGAACAATCCGACCCAAGTCACAAAAATTACTACATTGCCCATAAATATTATGCTCTGTATAAACTTTAAGGCCACTATAGTTTCCTTGCTAAGCATTTATCTTTATTTCAGATTTGCTTTCCTCTGCAAAAGAGGACTGTGAAGTTCACTTGGAGAAAATATATGTCCTGGGGGCATTCTATAATGAATGACTTGGCTTTCTCTCTGGAAGTGCTTGTACTATTTTCAGAAATGGATATATAGTGGGGTGGTTACCAGCAGTTCCTTTTGTTGTAATTTCTGAAATGGAGCTTCTCATGTTTCAGAGAATAATTGATTTTTTAAAAGAGCTTTCCTGTAGCTATACAACTCATTTTATTCTAGTACTTTTTTTTTTTTATTTGTTCCTTTTTTCGCTCCTCTGAAATGTTTAATTACCTTTTACAATTAAACTCCGCAGTTAAACTCCACAGCTGCTAGACAGGTTGTTTCCTGGTATCCATTAGCATTCACAAAAGAAAAGAATGCTTTTAGAATTTTGACACAGACACTCTAGTTACCATTTTTTCTCCTCCATTACCATATTACTAAAATGGTACTTTCAATAAAAGTGCTAAAACAATGTGAAATCCTACTTTTATTGTAATGTAAACTTTCCTGCATTAACATCCCATTGTGATTAGATACTTCACATGACTCAGTGCTATAATGTATATAAGATTCGTCTCAAACCCCCAGAAGCGCAGAAGGCTTAAGAACAACTAGACTTAACTTCAAGAGATCAAAACTGTCATATTATGTCTCTATTTCAAATCTTCAAAATCGATGTTGATGTATGTTGTTGTACACACCCGTGTAATGGGCCTTTAGATGTCATATATATACACATTAATATATACCCACAAATCAAAGAAAATAACATTTAGAGCATACAGCATCTCCCAGACTTCTCTCCAAGTAAGCAGATGCAAAAGGAAACAAGTGTTAACAACAATTTTAAAGAAATATAGTCCCTGTTTTTTTAGATGATTTGAGAAGGGTACAAAACCGGTTATACAAACCTGCCTGTATCTACCTCATCTCTGCTGATTTCTTCTGCCTCCCCATCGGGTCCTTCATAGGGAGTTTGTATCAGCATCTTCTGCTAGGAAATTGCCATGTATTTTTAGTAAAAGCAAGCAGCTGCAGCCTTAAAGCAGAGTCTACACCTGGCTGCTGCCTGACCTTCCTCTGTTTTAGCTTGCTGGGTTTTCTAAATCCCAGATGGGGGAATTAGGACACAGAGACCATTTGAGACGTATCAAACAGTGCCTTGCACTCATTTGACTCTCTTCCAACAGAGGTTTTGAGGAATGAGGATGCAGGAGATGTGTTTAGTTCGGGAACTGCCTATGGACAACATATGTAGCACTTGAACAGTAGTAATATGTAAAAAAAAATAAATCACAGTTTAGCTATTGATTCTAAGTTGTGGAGAAAGACGACCAACCCTGAAAATCCTATTTACTCTGTCTTAGTGCAAGGGACAATAATTTGCCAATCTGGACAACAAAAATATTAAAATTAACATAAAGCTTGACCTATCGCTTATTTTTCACATATTGTGCTGGCTTTCTCCACCCACCTCATTCATCATCTGCTAGTCAAAAATGAAAGAGAAAACTTTCTTTTTTTTGAGTTCACAAGAAGTCCATGATGTGTAGACATCAGGTATATCAGTATTCAAAGGGAAATGTTTAATATTGGACTTGTGCACTAGACATTACCTTCTAATACTAAAGCAATTGATTATCAGAAAATAGTTTTGAAGGGTTTTTTCAGTCTGTCTTTTTTTTTTTCTTTCTAGTTAGTAAAAAATTTTAAAACTTTCTTAAACACATTATTCAGAAGAACAGCAGTATACCACAAATGTTTAAGAATGTTTTTTTCTTTCATTCTACAACAAGAAACAAAACTGTGATTTTATATCTCATTACCAAAATATTTAGCAGCTATAAAGCCCAAAGAGCCCAAAGAGCCCAAAGAGCATCATCCCCACCCTGAAAAGTTTAAGCTGTGCTCATCTCACTCATAAGTTAAAGAATAAAAATAATGTACCAAACCAGTACAGGTGTGATGAGGTGAAAAGTTTTACGGTAAAGCAACACAAACACACTAGCACAAAACCAAAAAGAACCATTCTAAAGGAAGTCAAGAATGTCATAGAATCATAAAATACCAGGTTGGAAGGGACCTCAAAAACCAGCTGGTACAACCTTTCTTGGCAAAATCACAGTCTGGATAAGATGGTCCAACACCTTGTCCAGCTGAATCTTAGAAGTGCCCAATAACGGGAAATCCACTGCTTCCCTGAGGAGATTATTCCAATGGTAATTGTTCTCATTATCAAAAGTTTTTCTCGTGTCCGATCAGAATCTCCCCTGGAGTAACTTGTACCTACTACCCCTCACCTTTTCCACATGACTCCTTATATAGAGGGAGGCTCCATCTCCTTTGCAGTCACCTTTTACATATATATACGTATGTATATGGATATTAATTCTCAGTAGTCTACATACATTAACATACGTACATGAAAATCTCTACACTGGTTGTCCTTTAAAACAAAATACCAGAGAAAAACTACCCCTTGTAAGCCAAATCTCAAATAGGAGGATACAGATTTACATACAGTCGTGCCACAAACCCTTCAAATGAAAACTAAGTCGATGACTTAAATCCCCCAGACTACTAGAGACAGATTTTTTGTTATATTTCTGACATCAGTTCTATTGTTTCTTCTTATAATGCACTGACCTAGATCTGTTGGTGTAATTTTTCAGCTTCTAATACTGATAATGTTGCTTTTAGACAGTGGTTTCGGGGCTCTTTTGAGATGAGTTCTTCAAAGCTGTAGCTTAATCCATTCTTTATTAGCTTCTGTAAAGTGATTACTTCTCCAGGGCTGGATGGAAGTACTTAAAGGAAATGAGCATTCTGTTACCAAACATCACTGCTCTACTTCCAAAGCTTTTGCTGGAATTTTAACACTTTAGTGTTGAATGATGGGGATACAAAACAAGAGAAGACACTAACAGAAAAGTTTCATATGGTAAATGTGTTGACACTATGACATTTTTTTTAACAAAATCCCAAAATGTGACAGGTGCTCAGGGACTGATGGCCTGTGACGGGCAATCTCGAGGTCACTGGAACTGATACTGCTGTTGAGATGTCACTTTATTTTTTAGCTCAAAATGAAAAATTGCTCTCTGCTCGTAGTTTATTAAAATCCTGTTGCAGCTAGGGGCTGGGGAAAAGTCACATCTCAGTTGCAGATTACCTTTGCAATGCTCCTTCTATAGTGCACAGAAAAAAAAAAAGAAAAAAAAAAGAAAGAAGAAAGACATAACCATAGAACTGCTACATTTTTCAGACGGTAATTAGAGGGGAACTTTTTCTTCTGCCCAGATGAACTCATTTTCCCAGTTCCATGAATCCTGTACTGATTAACAGTATGCAAAGATGGTTTTGGAGAATACTCATTTAACTAATAGCTACAAAAATTAAGAAATACCTATTATCATAGAGAAGTACCTGCTTCAAGGGCAAAGCACGTCAGCCAATTTGACTACAGCTCTGTAATTTCAGATGGCAAAAAAACAATGAAGGAAATAAAGAAAAAAAAAAAGAAAAAAAAAGACTAATTCATTTCAGAGCATCTGAAAGCCAGACACAGTAAAAATATCCCACCCCAACAAAAAATTCCTAGATGCTATTCCTATAAATACCTGTATATCAGTCCAGCCAATGGCTGCTGTATGTATTCCTCAATAAATATTTTTTTTGAAATAAAAACAACATTGAGAAGTTTGTTTAGGAATAGAAATGGTGGATCTCCCCATGCCCCTTCCCCAGCCAAAAAAAAAAAAAATTGAAGGAAAAGGTATATTAAAGTACAGGGCACATGATATCACTGGTAAGAGGGTTGAGACCTGATCTATCACAGCATTAAGATGATGGCTTTGATCCTAAATTGAGAGGGAAGAGAAACAGTTCCATATAAGTCCCCTGGTTCTTCCCCATATAAGTAACACTAGGGTATGGCCTGACTCAGAGAAGTGCAGCTTGTGATGAGCTCCCAAACAAGACACCAAACAGTATAGAGACTTACAAAAGCAGTTTTGGACTTAGACAAACTGTTGAACCTATTTTTCAAAGTACTTGTAGTTCCCATCTCAAGGTGAAACAATAATAAATAGGTAAAAAGTTAATTGGGTTCCCAAGCTTGTTTAAAACAACAAAATTACATTGAATTTTTAAGGAAAAGTTGGTATAGGGCAATAGGCTCTTGTAAAACCTTGCAAATGAATCATTCCAGCCTGCCATCCTTCACATGCTCAAGGAATAACCAAGTACAGAGCCAAGACATTCATTTTAATAAAAGAAAATACAACCTCCCCAGGAATGCAGACACTAGAGGAAAAAAAAATACTTTAGAATAAAAATTGGAGACAAATCTTCTTCTGGGGAGCTGAGAGAACCTTTGTGGTGCCTTACAGAAGGGATACAGGCAGGATGGCTGTGGCCAGGAAGGTAGAGCTGACTTGGATGTCAATGTCTGCAAGTTCAGGCAGCCACTGCCTTGGTGCCTCCAAACCACGGGCTTTCAGGAAGGACTCAGCAGTACATCTAGGAGGGAAGCACTCCCTCCATTTTGGAGATTTAAAAAAAAAAAAAAAATCCTAGGAGGAAATTGCAGAGTTTAACAAACTTTCTGCCGTACTCCTATCTGGCTTCAGTTTTGATAGGTTGTTACTCTGGAATAATGAATAACATGAAGTCCACCACAGAAATACTGCCTAATCTGGCTATTACAAAAGGGCAGTGTAACCCAAACACGTTCCATTTCCAATTCAGCCAGAAATAATTTAAACTTCTGCAAGCAATTACTTTCACGCCAACATGCCTTAATTTAGCTATTTGGGATAGCATCACACATCCCTGAAGTATCATAGTCTCTCTGGGTGCCTTTTGCCAAGTACGACCAAAAAAACAAAAAACAAACAAACAAAAAACACTAAAATAAAGCCATCCATAATGGCTATATCAACATTTGTTTGCCATGCAGTAACATGCAAGAGGAGGGGACAGAGCTGCTGTGAGCAGAGCAGGGGCAGACCCTTTGGCTCTGTCCCTTCTTCTGAGGTCAGCAGGCTCTTTTCTTTTTGGAACAACAGCCCAGCCTTTATTTTCTCTCTTTTTTGGGTAACCATATCAGGGAGCAGAAAGACAAGGGAAGTATCTCCTGCTCCCATTTGCGTGTTCAGCTGGGGACCATGACTATCTGCAGATGTTGCAACCAGGTCCTCTAATGAACAGGTGGTGTTCTACAAGGACAAACACAATGCAACAGTATTATTTGCTGGCTTGATTGTAAACCCAAAGTGTTGTGGATTTTATTTTTTTAATTTTTTCTAAAAATAAAAGTGAGAAGAACACTAGCGAGAAGAACACTAGCAAGGAGATAAGAAATAGCAGTGCACAACAGTATTGAAAAGTCACATACGAGAACTAAAAGTTGAGCACAGGCAGCGTGATATCCACCATCTGGTTTTTCTACATCAGCTTCCACAAAGGAAGAGATGAAAGCAGCCCAGGCTATTTTGACAATTACAGTAGTTCCCTGATAAAATCAGTCAGTTGGATTTTAGAGCATACTGCTCCCACCACAAACTTCACAGTTTGTCTGCAGATTGAAACGCCTTTCTAATGGAAATAAATTCAGTCTGTGAGGCTGTCAGTGTACCTCGAGCCACTTCAGGAATTCTTATTTTGACAAAGCCTATAGAAAGCACGTTCTGTGAAGAAAATACTCTACATAGGGAAGGAATAAACAGAAGGACTGAATTCAAGAGAATGTCAACTCATTCAAGCTTGATTTATATTCTAATAAAAAGAACAAGTGCACATTCCACAGGAACCGCTCTCTCCTACATCAGGATTGTTTTTTTCTTTTTTTTCCCAGTGTATTTGTCCTACAAATGCAAATTCATTTTCAGCTGACCCTGACCAGAGCTATTGTCTCATTTTCAGTTCTCTATATGATGTTATGATCATCCCATTTCTCACATGTTGTGGACCCTACTAAAAGGGAACATGAGTTAACCTTCAATAAGAAGCACAAACTGATCCTTTTCTTAGAAAACTTGGAGATCTTGCCTGTGGCTCAAGAATGTCCACCAAAAAGCGGGTGACCGGACTGTGTAATGTAGCTGGGGTGCTTGGTTTAACTATTCACCTATTTCAAAATCCCATCTGCCAGAAGTGAACTCTATCCTTTATCAAGTCCACTCTAAAAATTCTTTTTAATTCTGTCCCTTAATTTTCTAAGTATAAACAAACTTACAATCTCAATATTGATTCCCTATTTTTGCTCACAGTACCCTGAACTCTTTGAATTTAATACAGGTGTTATATATTACCATAAATGATATATTAAATGCATCTCAAATTTGAGTCTTATGTTATTAATGAAAACTTATGTTTTACTTACAGTAGAAAAAGTCAGCAACTAATTTTAGGGAAACTATGCAATCATTGCAAATGTTGACCTAGTTAGCCAGTACAATTCTAAGAAATTATTTCATTTCTCGAGATTATCTATGTATTTTCCATGTCCCTCTGAAGCACTATAACAGTTTTCAGGGTGGAAAGAGAAGAAAATTCTGTGTTATCAACAGGGAAACAACAAGTCAGTCTGAAACCTTGAGTTCTGCATTTTTCTTTGCCAAATACCTGTTTTGAGTTGGTCAAAACGTTTCACCTCTCTGTCCTATCTGCTCTGTTTTGGCTATGACCTCTTCAGAGCAGGACGTATTTCATATTTTGTGTTTGTACAGTGCCAGTCAAAACAGGAGCTTGATGCTGGTTGGGACCCTGCCATGGATGTCCTACTGGTCACCTTTTGGGGTCATGGTGAAGGATCGTTTTCTCCTGCCACACTGGGATGCTTCAGGTGCTGTATCTTTTGGTTTTGCTACTTCTCAGCAGTCCAGGAGCACAGGAATCATGTGAGGCCTGTAAAATAAATTGGGCTACACTTTAGCAGATGCCCACTGCAGCTACCCGTTTAATAGTTGCTTGGTTCATGGTTAAACCAGGAGTGAATGAGGAGAAGGAAGGGGAGTGCACATTGCACAGCCCAGTGATGGAATGAGGACAGACAGGCTCCCACCAAGGCAATGGATAGGCAACTCCCTCACATCAAATGATGGTGTGAAGAAGGGAAAGAAGGATGCTGTTCCTGCAACATCTATCAGAAGTGATAGCGAAGTTCTGTCTCAACTGAACTGCAATCCCATTTACTTTTGTCTTACCATGGAGCTTCACAGTATAAAAGTCTGCAGTGGAAGCACAAGATACTGTCAGGACAGGGCTGGATGGGAGGTGGATTTATTTTCTTTTGGAATGAAGAAGAGCTTGTCATCGTTCCAGCTTTCCCTCATTCTAAAATGTTTTACTCCTCACCAAAGCCCTTGGGGTACTGGAGTCAATATCAATCAAATGCAGCCAAACCTGCAATATTGAATTTAAATGTTCGCTTAATGGTACTTCTGACACCGAGAACTGTTACAGCAGAAATACTTTTAGAAGACAGGTGTAAAAGGTTACTCTTACTGGGTCTGCTCTGCACAGTTTAGCACTCCTCTGTTTCCCAGGGGAATGGCTTTAGGACACCCAGCTTTGTAATTTTCCTTCCGAAGTTTTGTTTAAAGGAATACTGTCCAAGGACAGGGTATATGTTATACTTTTTGGCATCTGTTTGGAGAAGATTAAGAACAGAATGTCCCTATACAATTTATTTGTATCGCACTACAGTTGCAGGTGGCTATCATCAGTATAACTAAACTACACACAGTCAAAGCTTACAAGTATTTCTACGTTATTATCATATCCTCAGGAAAAGCCCTCAGGTCAGGTATGCATTTCCTTTATTCTGTTCCCAGGCCACAGAGCAGCCATAAATTTATTCTGATATCCTCCAACATCCACTGCCATTACTCCAGCAATGCTAATTTTTTTTTGGTAGTAGTATTGAATATTTGATTAGTATTCAGAATTTGTAATACTTTCTTTGATCCATTTAATTATTCACAATGGCAAAAATATTTGCCATAAGAAATTATACAGAATTGAGTAAATACAGTTCAAAACATAGTTGTTAAATAAGACCATTTCTCTGACATCCTGTAGCAAAAAACCATCATGACTGTATGATAGCTACTACCATAAGCGTGATGGCTCCAATCCCTCACATCCTCCAAGCCGCCCTCCACGGCCTCTCATCAGCACCAAGAACTTCTCTCAGTTATGAGGAGACCTGTCGGCATTTCCTTTCAGATCTACTACTCATTCAAAACCTCAATGAATTAAGACTCATGGTATTGTGTTTACAGTAATTGCTCAGATTCCTTCGCAAAACTTTTTGAGTACCTGCACACCTTCAGTTTGCAGGTACCTCACCAAGAGACTTATTTGTAGAGCCTATTTAATAGCTCTGCCTGTTCAACACCAGAAGTATGACATGAATTCTGCTGGTCTAAGCTGTCCAAGAGTTGTAAACACATGTATGTAAGCAGCTTAACAACAGAAGCTGTTTTAAATACAGCTGGTTTACAGAGAGAATAACACTTTAAACCTGACCAGCCTTCACGGCCGAGTGTGAATATCGTTTTACTAATTTGCTTGACTTCCACGATATAAAATAACGGACACTGCTGTGAAGGGCAAAAGCTGTTGTGAAATGGAAAGCAATGATATAATTTGAGGTCACTGAAATAAGAGGAAGAATACAACTAACTAATCACCTTGACATTTTTAGGAGGTTACAGACAAGAGTGATAATGGAAGTTCACATGATGCAATTCATGGGAACTGTCATAAAGCCATTAATAATGTTTCACATGATGGAAGCCAGCTCACCTTGATAATAAATCTCAGCAGCTCTGGGCAGTTCACAAGGATGGATAAAGACCCACTTCCAAAAAATGGAAAAGACAGAGCAGTGCTTGTACAGAAGTGTCCCTGGAGCAGAGTTTTTGTTTTCATTTAGTAGCTCATTTTCATCAAAGGCAGTTACATCAACAATAGTAAGCATTTTTATAGTCACTTTTTCTTTTTGCCTCTGCTGAGAAAATGAAAACCAACGTATCTAGTTGTCACGGTTTAGCCTCGGCGGCAACAAAAGTGCCACGTGGCAGTCCCTNCTCCCCTCCCCGGCTAGCTCCCTGCTGCCCCTGGGCCTGGCACACATGGGGTGGAATAGCTGTGCCGAATAGAGACAGGGGAGAATCAACCCTGTCCCTGCTGGAAACCAGGACACTAGTAATTACTAACAATGCAATTGCAAATGCACATCAAGTCATATCTTTTGAAAAAAAAAAAAAAAAATTTCACTAAATAACTCTGCTCCAATATCAACCAAAATTCATCTTTATATATTAAATGTGTATTCCTTACTACTTCATCCAAGCTGTAGCCAAAATTGATGCAGAAACCCAAGTTTTCTCTTTGCTAATGTCACAAATACTGCAGTACTTCAGTCTAAAAGCCCTTTGTACCCACCGAGCCAGTTGCTCCTTGACCCCATAGACTTAATGGTATTCAGCTACTTAAGAGCCATTTGGATTTGAAACTGAATCTTCCCATGTTCCTGCCAGAAGAACAAAGATGAGGCTGGTTCCACAGAGCACCTCCACACTGTGAGTAAACCTGGTGGAAATAACTAATAACAGTCCCTAGGCAGATGCAACTGTGTGCTGACAACAGTGACAAGGTTTTTTAAAAGTGTAGTCATTGATATTTACCTATTATTTGTTAAAACATGCATTCAGACAGCCACCTCGTGCTCGCACACTCCCTCCCACCTCTCCCAGCTGGATGCAACTTTGCCAGTATCATCACACATTACCTCAATAGCAACCACGGTCTTGCACAGCACAAGAAGCCTTCTCACTTCTGGTACAATTTTCTTTCTGATAATAACAGAAACAGCAATGGTCAAAGGTCTGAGGCTCCTGGACAGCTGGTGTTTGCCCTTAGAGCAATTTCCCCCACATATTCTTAAGGAAACTTCTGGAGGAACAGTGAGATAGGATGATCAGCACAGGACAAGTTATTAACTATTAAACAATTCACAGACATGTTGTTTACTACAAGTACAACCAATTTCCACCATCCCTCTCCTGCCTAACCTCCGTGACATGCCTGTAAGCAGCTAATTTATTATTTTTCAAGGAGGACACCAGAAGCAGAGGAAGGCAAACACAATGCTTGTATGTGAAAGCATCACTGCTAACTTAAGTCTCACAGACCCGTGCTCTCTCAAACCCCTTGACCACACTGGGAGAAGATGTTTTCCAGAGGAGCACACGGGCACAGCCTGCAAAGACGCAGCAGGTGGTAGAGGAGAGGAGATTTAAGTTATTTAACCTGAGGGGTTTCAAGATAGATAAAGCCCTGAGCAACCCACCCTGGTTGCTCACGTGTGCATGTACTATCACACAGTGTCTTCTGCCTTCAGCAACGACTATTGCATTTTTTATGTTTGTATTTCTGTGCATTCTCCAATGGTAGGAACAGAAAACGTACAGCAAATTTCACACTGAATCCACTTCAAAAGTTGGAGAGCAGCGCCAGAATAAATCGTAATGCAGACTGCATTGATCTGAGACCAGCTGACGAGTAACCAGCACTTCTGACCTCCGATGCGTGGCTTTATGTCCTTTAAGATGCCAGCAGCTTAGACAAGAGACAAAACCACATCTCACAAAAGATTTAAGGGCTTCATTACAGAAATGGTCACTTAACTAAGCCCTGTGACAAATCCTGTGCAATTGAAAGAAGGCAAAGCACTCACAACATTAGGCAACACACCTTAAAATGCTGCCCCTTAATTTAGGGTTAACTTTATTTACAAAAATTGGATGTTTATAGAACATCCAAACACCTGTTAATAGCAGGCAAGGCTTTGGAAAGGGTAGAAGGTGTTGCACCAAAGGCTCACAAAGCATGCCACGTTCACCCTGGTCTTTCCGTTCTATCTACTGTGGTATTTTAATGTTTTGTTTTGACATTTCTGGGGCTGCCTTAGGCTGATAAACTCCCCGGGCTGTTAGGAGTGGATATATATTTCTCACAGGAATCAGCAACCCCCTCAGCACCTGCCCAGCAGCAGAGGGCTCTCCTGTGGCAGGAGAGAATGAGACACAGTCAACAGGGAGGATGAAGCCCTTTGTGTGCCACCTAGTAAAGCCCAGCCTGCAATTTTTATTTAATATATCAACCCCTGTGCTATCACAAAACCCAAAATACACTGCCAGCAAATATATATGCACAGCAAACGCAAGACCACGTCTGGGAACAGGCTCAGACAGAAATGTGGGGCTTTTATAAGATCAACAATTGTTTTTTAAGAAACGCAACACACTGGTGAAAAAAGATGGCATTACCACTGAAGTATTCATATTCAATTTAAAATGGATTAGAGAGCACTCTGAGTGTAAGTGCTGCACTTTAAGTAGCAATGATATTTCAACTATGTATACAGCGCATTACATTTCATCTCTTTGTACTTCTTATGAAGGCTTCAGTGCAGCTTCTGGTATCTAGACTGTTATTAAAGCTTCTTGTTGTAATAAATTAAAGGGTGTAAACGCTCTTTTATATTAATCCTTCACATGCTGTCTCTCTCTGCCTCTTCAGCAACTTTCAAGAGCGCAGATGTAACCAGAGACAGAAGAGTGCTCCAGCAAAGAAACCAAAAAGGACGTGGCTAAAGCAAGTATCTACAAGAAAAAGTAAAATACTTGGGGAAACCAAGTTATTTGGCAACTTGGAGAAGCAAAACTTGTCCTGGATATCTTTCTGCTAGAGGATACTGGAAACCTGCAGGGTATCACTGTTGGCATGTGTGGAACAAGCCCAGCCACAAGGCGAGTATTTCAGCTTTAGTGCTGCAAAAACACACACCGTGTGTGAAATCTGCGTGTATTAACCCAGCAAATGGCTTTGCTCACATCTCAGTGACACTCCAGTCACTGTTGTCCAGACTGTACATATCTCCCTAAACCAATTATACAACAAATTCCCATGAAGACTGCATATTGCCTATTGATTTCCCTATTCATATTTTGTTACAGCAAGTTCTTCCTGAAGCCATACCACAGCTATTTGTTCTTTACATTGTAAGAGTTTGTGAAGCTGTAAGCTTTAATTTAGTTTTCCTTCACATAATTATGTGTATATACACAGATTCAGACACATTTCTTACATAAAATATCATCGATTTGAGATGGAGAAAATGGGTATCCAAGTTTCCACAGTTCACAGATGACAATACAGCAGGCTCTTTCACAGAACAAATCTTGTTAATCTTTTCAAAGACAGTGATCCTCACTTCAGTATTTAATGCATGGGATTCCTTAATTCATCATCTCCATCGTACCTACTTTCATATTTTTTCTAAGAACGTATGAGTGCCCTTGAACTAATGAGATCATGTTATGTCTTGAGCTGATAAGCAAAGATAAGGCTAGACTGTATTATTTATTTTTTTGTTGTCTTCATACTGTTATTTCTAGCATATAGACATATCAGCCTGACTCGCACTAGCTCTCAAACCACTCTCCATTTCTTTGTATGAGCATGTAGCACATTGCTCTGGTCTTAACAGGACTGTATCCACCTTACCCAGAGAGAGAGAAAACAGAAATTCCATTAATTTTCAAAAATATTATATACTATACAAATGCACCATGAAACAAACGTGCAAAATCAAACAGGAATAACAAACCAAGCTTTGGGCTGCTACCCATGAGTTTTGTCTGATGCTTAATGAACATAAAAAAATAGGATTTCTTCAGTGTGTCTCCACCTAATAATAACAAACTAGAAACTGATTCTTTATTGCAGCCTTATTGTCAAAAGAAAGAAACATTAAAGTTTAATAACAGCAAGTGAGGATGGTAAATGAAAAACTAAGTTATATGCTGAATGGACAAAACCATTTCTATTCTTATATGTTACAGTGATCAAGTCTTAAGAACAGTGCCTTCCCAGAAAGCCTCAGACATGTTTGAAATTACTATGGTTTTGTTCGAAAACACTGAGTGCAGAATGGTAGCTGGCCTCCTATTGCCCTTTTTTAAAAATAAAAATTAAAATCAGAAACCATAAGTTGCTTGTTATGTTCTTTTTGTTTTTTGTTTTTTTTTTTTCATCATTTTTTTGTAAGTGGAATCAAGAGTACTTTTATCTCCCATATTAAACAATTTGTATTTAAACACGATTACTCATCCATCTGTCAGCTCTATTTTGTAAAATATTTCATTATATTTAGACAGTTACAGGGACTGAAACAATTCTTTTTCAAGGAAAAGGTATTGTCTATGTTAGAACAGCAAAATACCATAACGAACTCAGAAAACTGCCATAAACATCATAACAATTGATTCCAGGTACTGGGTGGACAGCCAGCAAGGTTTTGCATGTACAGCTGGATTAAAGGAAAGGAATATCACCAGGAAAGGGAAGAACTGTTTCACTGAACAAAACTGCCACAGTTTTGGCTGCTCACTTTGGTTCCTTGCACCTGGCCATGGTGGCAAAATAAATTGCTTTGAAGAGCACCTGCCAGTGGATGGTACAGGTGCATTTGGGGAGGGTGCATATGCTAAAACACACATTGAAAATCGTGTTTACCTTGCTAAGCAGATATGCTGAGAAAATAATTTGAGCGCTATAAGAACCACAAATATCACTATTATCATGTAAATCACAGCTACCAGCACCTGCAGCAGTGCCCTTACATCAATGCAATGTTTTTGCACATGGCTGTTTCTTCTACACAACGATCTACAATAATGACAGCTCTAATCTTTTATTTAATTCGTTCCTGACCTTCCAAATAATGATGCCTGTTATCTGCCTGCATTTGTTCCTTGACCATAATAGCAACATTGTCCTGAAAAATTGCATTTGACCCTCTTGGAGGTGTGAATATTGAATTCAGAGAAAACTCCCTTGAAGGGATTTTCCTAGAAATGATTAGGTTACACAGCTGTAGTTACATATTACTGCATTCAACTCCAAAACATGGTTTCTATCCAGATTTAACAGCAGGCAAGTATTCATTTTTCTAGGAAATACTTCCTAGGAGTTCTCTTTTTAATCTCATTGCATAATTCCTGTTAAACCATCTGTTTTCCCAGATACTTATTCAGTCAGTGTAATGATACAGAGTGATATCAAATGTAATTAATTCCTTACTTCCTTCTGTAAGTCCTTCTTTAGATCTATACCAACAAGTTTGCCAATAATTTCAAAGTGACTAAAAATCAGATAAGAATTTTTTTCTTTATATTATTCCAACAAGTAACTAGAGCTATTTCAGTTTTTAAAAATATAGAAAAATTCAACTTAAAAATTTGAGAAGTCATTAATTTAGCATGTACAGAGGGCATGGAAAGAGTATTTTAACACTATTAGAGGAAATGGAAAGAATGGCAGACAAAAAAAAAAAGAAAAAAGAACTGTAGCATTATTCCCATAACACATTTAAATATTTAAATTGTCTATGAGATTTCTGCCATTTTTCTCTTCAAGCACCATAAGTATCAAATCTAAATAACAGCACCTAAATGAAGTCTTTTGGGAAGAATAAAAATGAAGAAGAAACAAAAGTCTACCTGGAAGCACTTCAGGTACTTAAGAAAAGAAGGGGTTTGATTCCTGACTGGAGAAAAAGACAACAATTTCGAAATGTTCAAAACTTTTGAGTTCTTCAATTTACTTCTGTTTTGACAGAATAGTTTGTACATTTAGAAGCCCTTTAAATATTCCACCAGTGTATACCCTGTAAAACCAACTCAAGAAGAAAATAAAACCACTACATTATTTTCAATAAGATGTCATTACAGGTCATGAATCTCAGAACATAACTGGCAACAGATGGGAAACTTAAGTGCCCTTAAACTTACTTGTAAACATATTAGTTTCTTTTTTTGGTTTGTTTTTTTCTGTTGTTGGGGTTTTTTTGGTTGTGGTTTTGTTGTTTGGTTTTTTTTTGTTGTTGTTGTTGTTGTTTTTTGTTTTTTTTTATCCAACAGGACTGGAAAATGTGCCCCATTTCAGGAAGTATATATAAAATATTAAATGAATATTTTCATAACCCTCTCCAAGAACTATAGAGATGAGAAGAAAAACCTGAACTAATTAATTCTCCTATATTTTTTACAGTTAGTTTTCCTTCTGTTTATAATGAATATATTTTACAGCTTGCCCAATGCATCATGATATTGATACTCATATTTAAATTAAATCCTGCATTCCGTGCATATTTAATGTCATTTAAATGCCTGTATGCTCCAAAATGCAGTACAAAAAATTAAAAGCCAGACAACTGAGAAACAATTTTTTCAGTTAAATTAATTGAGCAGCTTTCATGATTAAGAACTTGGCTTAAAATACTGTATTTAAAATTCCAAGAACAAGAAAAAAGAAACCTTTATATTTTACGGGTATACGATCTCTAATTTTTTCTTTCACTGCATAGCTGACTAGTCCTGCTTTGTATTTACACAGAATTTATGTTCGAAACACCTGATGAAACACCAGTTAATAACCAGCACAGGATTCTTCAATAGCAGAGATTTCTGCTAATGCTATACCAATTATGCTTCAAATCAATTAACAGCGAGAAAGCTAAATTGGGAATATTTCTTAATTAAATATGCTCAGAATAAGTATGATAATGGTGTACTGCATATGTGCGGTAAGGAAGGAGAACGAATTACTTCTGGCAACACAAGGGATGTACATGTTGAAATCTCTTTGTAAGTACTGTATTCAGGCTCTCTCATTTGGAATTATATATATATTTTATAGTGTAATCAACACACAAATTGAAGACATTAGGTACTGAGTTTTTTCATGTTAAAAGTAAAACCTCTGAAAGAAATATTAGCCATATTAAAATAGAAATATTTTCAAGATCAAGGTTTTTTTACTAAACCACCTGGTAGCAATGATAGGCGTAATATGCAATTTTCATCCCACTGAAGTTCAAAAGGGAGACTTCTGAAAAATATCTAAATGTATAGCAGCCCAGAAAGACTGTGTAATCAGACTAGGAGAAAGAATATTTAACTGCCATCAGCAGTGTATAACCACTAACATGTATGTAGTTCTTCTGTTTTAGAAAATGGGTTGAAATCCTTTGCTCTACAGTCATTCCACAACCTCTACCAAAGCAACGAGGGAAATAAGGTGCAACAGCAGCGATGAGATTTTGTATCAAATGCCTGAGGAGAGTGCTGCAAATGCTGGTTTAAATATCACGAATAGCAATGCCTTAGGGCTGGGTTCTAAAAGTTATTTTATTTGAGACGGTACCTAATAACTCAAACATTAGTAGGTTTTTTTCCTCCCCATCTCTTCCAGTTGATCCTAACTTCTGAAATATTTTGTAACTCATGGAGTCTCTTCTTTATTTAATATTCTAGCCTTAAAATATTTTCAGAATTTATTTAAAAAAAAAAAAAAAAAGGTAGTTCATAACTGTAACTGTGAGCAGAGTCTGTGTAACTTGAAAACTTCATTTGCTTGTATTTCAGCTTTGATTTAAGGTTGCTTGAAGCCAGAGAGGACAAAAGGGCTCAGAGCACAGGATTTTTCTTGTGGGATACCCCAGCCTCACGTGAATCAATGATTACTGGCCAACAGCCCAGAAAATAATGAACATGGTTATACTTCATGGGCCAGCACTCTACACCATGTACATGTAGCAGGGAAAATTTTATTTCACTTTTTAACAGCGACCAGAACATAAGAATCTCTCAGGCTGATTACAGGTAACTTTTTTTTTTTTTAAATTTAAATTTATAGTCTCTAGAGAGCAAGTGACCTTTATCACTGCTCTAGAACTCTCGTTTATTGATGTTTCCTTTGCATATTGCAAAGTGTTGTTTACTAACATCAGTCATTATTGCTTTCATTTACAATATTTAGCTGGAAAGCAAATAAGCAAGATGGACACGGAACAGGGAAACACTTCAGTGCAGATTGCACTCAGGAGAGAAACACTATATACCAAAATTTGGACTCAGAAGTATTACATCTGCCAGACTTCATCCCTGACTACAGTTGGTCTAAACTATTTTCATAGTCTTATGCCTGGCTGAAGGTTTAGTCCATGTGCACAGTTTGGTTAAAAGGACTGGAAAGGGGAGACACACTTTTATATTTGATGATGAGTCAGTGTCTTTGATTTGCAGTTTAGCATTCAGCATAGGAAAACATTTTTAAATCTGAAGATGTTCCCAGCTGGAGGCATCAAACTATTTGTGTACAATCATATGGGAAAAGTATTTACTTACTATGCACTGCAACTCCGATTAATTTATGGGTATTGTAGTACTTTCATAGACAACTGACAAAACCAGACAGTGTATCTGTCTAATATTGCTATATCAAATGCTAGATACATTATTAAATCAGTCAGAATGGTAGAATTTAGTACAAAGCAGCACTGTCAAGATGATGACTGCCCACACATTTCTCAGCAAGCAATTTGAAATTTGGTATTTAATAAACCCAGAATTGCAGCTGTCTTGCTCTGAAGACAGATACCTAGAAGGCCCAAAACCCTGACTTTGAGGCTTTCAGCATTTAGGGGGCACTGAGACAGGGTAGGAAAAAATTCAAGACTTTCAACACAAGAGGACTTCATTAATTTTGCCACTGGCATGGTTGGATCAGCTTTGGCAATTCTAATACCGCTAGTGATTTTTGAGTAAAATCACAGTCAGCATTAATTGCAGGTTTCCTTCCACCTGCTCTGCACTTCTTATTGCTTATGTAGGACTTCTAGCATTCTCAGGCCAAACCAGAGAAGAAAATCACCATTCCACACACCCATACATGCAGTGGCACTAACATTTTGCTTCAGCTATTCTTATTGAGAAGTCAGCAGCACAAGTCCAGACCCAGGGTGTTTGCTCAAAATTATATAAAGCAGCAGTTTAAAAAAGCTGACTCCTCTCTCTGGCTTCTGACACTGGGAGAAAGAATGCCTTTGCCCCCGCAGTAAGTAGCAAGAACTCTTTGCTTAAGTGAAGAAAAGGACAGTAGAAAGATAACTACGTCTTGATCCCTCTAAAAGTTGTCCAGAGTTCCAAGATGAGTATTACTATTAAGAAAAGAAAATAATCACAAATACAAATACTCCATCAGAAAAACCAACCAACACAAAAAATGAAAAAAACACAAACCCCCATACTTCATCTGTCTTGGCCCCTGCGTTAAGCACTGTGTATATCCTAAGATTAAAGCTTCCTGCCTGGTCTTTCCTTTATAATTAATGCTGAAAAGCCAAGACGCTGTGCATCAGTTCCAGTAGTAGAGATGACTTTGGCACCCTTTAGGTTTGGCCTCATTCTCACTGCTGTCTGTGTTGTGCTACCAGCCCCTGCAGAGATTTACATGACTATGATAAACGATGGCTAGATGAAATGCTTGTTCATAAATGATGTCCAGTAGGACTAACTCCTGCTTTCCCAGCAGAAAGTAAGAAGGGGCACTATGTGCTGGTAGAGTCTGAAGGTTTCCTTCCCAGGACTCAGTGTTTGTGGGCATTTTCTTGGGTTTAATTGATATTAATTACCCGCAGTACTGCTTGTGGTCAGCTGTGTGACCCTGATGTGAGTACAGATCAAACCAACTGCAGGGCAGCTCCCGAACCCACTTCCACAGTGCTTCCTCAGAAAAAAAGGGTAAAGAAAAATAGTTTGTTCCCTGAACAACAGGATGTTCCTTTCTTTCATGAATGGACACTTTCCTCCTATTTCCCCCAAACACTACTTATGCCTTGAAGCTTTTCCTAGGCTGCTCTACCTGGAGAAATTGATGCCTCTGAAACCAGGATGGAATGACTGTCACCATGACACCTCTTCTGTATCAAAACTAACATTCAAGCAAGTGCTAAATTGTCAACTTCCCCTACAACTCTTAACTTCTCACAATACCCTAAAGATAGTATAGTTTAATGTCTGAAAGCACTAGTCTTATATTTGATCCAATACTTGTGTTAAAAACAGATTGAAAACTTGTAAGCCTGCTAAATCAGTAAGTACTTACTAATTAAAGTAGGAACATCTTTAAGATATAAGTACCTGCAAGGAATGATTTCAGCCTCTTACAGTTGGGTCACTGCAGTTCATGCTTCCCACAGGGGCTCAATGAAACCTCCTTCTCTGTCGACAGCCACGCACACTCTGTGTTACACACAATGCTCCGACATTCACACTAATCTGAACTCAGAGCAAATGCAATGCTACACTTCCCACAGATTTTATAGTTTAATTTTCTTGCATAAATCCTCAATAATGCTGCTTTCTCCTTGCTTACTACGTTTCAATACATGCCACCTGTAAATCAATTTCCCATTCTTCAAAAATTGCTGCTGTTTTCTTAAACCCCAGCTTCTCGGCAACTGCTTGAAATTCCAGCTCAATTTGTGTCCTTTTAAGTCACAATTTCACCTTTGAAATTATGCCAAACTTCAGCCAAAATACACATTGCTTGCAATTCCTAGTGCTTTTACCAGCCATATTTTTTTCCTTCTCTTTTGCTTTACTTTTTTTTAGATTTTTGTTTCAAATACAGTGTGAAAATAGAATTGAGGGAGCATAATTACCCTATCCACAGCTGAAGGTGTGAACCACATTACAAAGAAGAAGAGATCTTTAACTGCATACGTTGTGTATCTCAACGATGAGTTTTGTGCTCTAGCAGTGATAACGGTAGAATTTTAAGTGCAGTAACTGGAGATAAACCAGCAGAGAAACCGTGCCAAACCATGTGTCATATTTTAACATCTATACTGCTTGCATTAACCATACTATTTCTCTACAAGATGACTCATGGGTCAGTCCACAGAGAGGAGGATGCTGCCCTAACTATTTTCTTTGGTCTGGTTCAGAGAGCAGAGATAGAATAGAGTATTGCGAACCCTCACCAGCTGCTTCTCTCTTGAATAATGGTCATTTCCCTGCTCAGCTTTAATTAAAATCTTCTACAGACACAAAATAGGGGTCAGGATTTACTGAAGAAAGCAGAAATATTCATCTGAAAGGGACTTCAGAATGGAAAAGTGTATTCAAAGAAGTTTGACAAGAAATATGAAACAGATTTCTTCATTCCTTTCATCTTCCGTCTCTCTCCTTAAAATATAATATAGAAGTTTTGTCCAGATTATTTTTCTTCAGCTTTCTTCAGAAGAGTATTTCACTGAAATGTCTGACCAGACAGACTTTTCTGATGGAAAACTGAATTATTTTCATTTTTCACTGTTTTCTAAAGCTGGTCACTTTTTTTACTATCTATTTTTAAGTAAAATATTTGAGAAAGAATGAAAAAAAAACAAAACCTCATTAAAGTCGTTAAAACTTTGCAGAATTACATTCTACTGAAGTTGTTTAAATCAAACAATGAATGAATGATATAGGAGAACTAGGTTGCTTTGGGTTCTTTTTTTAACTCTATTTTTGCTCTTTTAAGATTCTTTGGACCAGTTGCTTACTGGAAAGGGTGGGATGGGAAAGGAAGGCTGGTTGGTGGTACGTGCCTGATTGGTGGTGAAGACTTTCTGCCAAAGCCTTCATCCCTGGGCTATATTGGCTCCCTTCTGACCAACACTCAGTTTGGTGTGCTCTGCATTACCATCCAAAGAGCGTGATGAACAGATGGCACATATACACACATACACCCATATACATTTTTTCAGCAGAAGTAAGTATTTCCACCCTGAACTTTAAAGCTTTTCTTTACAGAACTTTCAGGAACAGCTTGATGTGGTTCTGACGTGAGACGTAAGTAATTGTATACCCCCAGCATTTCTTAGTGTAAAAGGGCTGAGAATTAGCCTTCTCTCCTGCACATTTCAGAAATATATACCAGAATGAGAGAAAAGGTGCATATATATGTATATATAATGCAACTTAAATGTAAAAAGTTCAAAAACTCTGACAGCTCTCTGAAAACCAGCTTCCCCCAACCCCAGCTTAAATGTGTGCTCCACAAAGACATACAGAAATCTCCAGTATATTACCTTTCATTAGTGGGATCACCATTAAAGAAACTTTGTGGAGGATAAAGATGCAGATCAATGAAAGCATGGATTTAGAAAAGAAAATTAAACAATTCAAAAAGGATTACCACAATGGACCAGCTAATGAAGGCCTAACACAGCTCTGGAAAAATAAAAATGTGCCTGATTTGCATTTATATTGCTGTGCTTTTTTGGCAATTGTTTTTTTGTATTCTCCCTCACTTATTCCAAAAGGCTGTGTTTTATTACTCTAAATAAAAAAAAAAAATAAAAATATGGCAATTACTCTATATTAAAAAAAACCCAAAACATAAAGAGAAGGATGCAGAGCCTGACAACAAAGCCTGTTTTCTTAAAGATCTAAGGAATCAAATAAAATTTAAAAAGTGAAAATAATCTCTGGAAGCTTTGCAGGATCTCCAAATACTTGCACAGATCAGGATCATGGGAAAACAAAACTGAATTCCAATGGAGCTGAATGAAAAGTGGGTTTTATTCTGGAAAAAAAGTAGTCTCCCAGTCCCCTGAGGGACATCACCAGAGAGATGTGGGAGCAACACCAGCATCCCTGCCTGCCCAACAGCCACTGGAACCCTGCTGCTGGCGCTGCACAGGCAGAAATAGCTGTGTTACTGTGTTGTACAATAGAAGCATTTCTGAAATATGTACCCGTGAAATACTCCCAACTACCCTCCTCTTCCTTATTATGCCCTCGTTGCCTCTAACCATTGGGTAGCTCCTGCCCTGCCTCCATGACATGTCGGATGTGCAGGCAGCCATACCGATGCCTACCACAAGACAGGTCCTGCTGGAACAGGGCATGGACGAGACTAGACCTGCCCCAGAGGAAGCAACATCAATGCTCTCAGGGGATACCCAACTCACAGGTACCCAAGCTACTGAGTCATTTAAAAACCTTAATGCCATCAGCTGCCCCTTCTCCTGCTACGGCGTGGACAAGGTGCAGAACCGAGCCCTGAAGTTCTCCAAATGCAGCCACTGTGTCTTTATCACTGAAGTTTCCAGTGAAAAGGAAAGAGGGCTTATAGGTTTGCTCTGTCTTCCTCGGCATATCTCAATGTAAATGGAAATTACTTTTCCCCTTTCTATTCTTTTTGAGATTTCATGAACTTTTTTAGAGAGAAAGAAAATACATCGAGTTTTCTGTAATGAAATATTAATTTAAGCTTTAAATTGTTAAATTGTACACTCTTGATGATTTTTATTTGCACTTTCTCCCCCCTCCAAGTCTTATAAGTAAAATTTTCTGGTAGAATGGAAAGACAGATCCATCTTTATGGCACAACCACAATTGGTATTTAGATCAGATTCAAGTGAGCCCTGCTATTGAACAGCTCACGTAGACTCACGGTAAATTCTGCTTTAATACCAAAAGTATTGCCAAGTAAAGTATGACTTGACATAAGCCTTATGTGTTTATGCTTCAGTTTTAATATTTCATGGCTTGTTTTCAAGGTAGAAAGAATTTATCTACAAGATGGAAAAAAAATAAATAGCTTTTTGACCTTGTTTTCTTTGTCACACTTAAGGACTTTGCTGTTGTTAACCATCACAAATGCTTAAAAAAAATATCTCTTGCAGCCAACAACACATTAAGTGCTCCATAAAGCTGGAGTTTACTATGCTAGTTTTGTATATATGTGTATAAAATAAATAGTATGGGAAAAACATCTTTCATTGTTTAGGAAAAACAGCTTATGTCATGGCACAAGAAAATATATACAGGCCTAAATCCTCCAAGAAAAAAAAAAAAGCATATGTATGTGGGGGCTCTGAAACCTAGTCAGTTATCTACATAATATGTTTTATTTTTTAAATTTAAAAAAAAATTAAAAATAAGTCTACAGATAAGGCAACAGTTGCATGCTGAAGACTGAATTTTGTTGTTTTGTCACTAAATAGACTGAGAAAATTATAGACACAAGGAGTTGGGTGTCAAAGCAAAGGGGCTTATCATCATTTCTCATGCATACACACATGTAGGCTTGTAATATATACAAGAAAAAAATCAGACATTTTAGCTAAACTAACAGGTGCCAACGCTTAGCCACATCCTTTTGTGGGATGAAATTAAAAACTCCAGTGTGGTTTTGTACTTCAATGACTTCAATTTATTTTACTATCTTACACTAGCAAGACTTTCACTGCATTTTGTTCCTTTTATGACACAATATGTCACGTCTTCAAAATCCATCCCTGATTTGGAAGGATGCTACTCCCTCTTGTAAATGAGCAGAGACCACAGCGAGGTACAACGTGTTACCAGCTCACAGATTTAGTTTAGAAGCCGCTGTATGAATGATAACATTTAACTTTGCATGAAATGAGATAAAGTTACAAACCTAAACACGATGAACGAAAGACGTGAAATAACTTGTCTAGAAGCTAAATGGAATTTGAAGTGGCAGCGTGAAGGAACAGGAACAGCTCTTTCATTCCTCTCCTTGTTCCAGACTGGGAGAAGCAGCTGTTTGGCAAAGCTGAAACCCAGTGAATGAGTTTCTGTACATGGAAAAAAGAGTTTGGTTCCTATTCACTTGGACTTTAAGCAGTTCAGTTTAGTTTGTAATAGAAACAAGACCTCCAATATCTAAAAATATTATTTCTAAGTTAAGTTAAAAATAATGGAAGCCTGTTTACATAAGACAATGGAGTCTGGATTATGTTTTTATTATTATTTAATAATCATACACAGTGCTTGAGGTGCCTGGAATATTGTTCCATAGAAGTTCCTTCATAGTAATGTCTTGTTCTATGTAAGTTGGAATATTTCACGGAAGTTGAGTTTCTGAAGGGAAGTTTTCTGAATGTCATTAAAAAAAACCAAAGACTGAAAATTTTCTACCTTCACATGGCTGCATTTTGCTATCTGAGTTTTCAGAATTCAGAGAAAACGTGATTTCAGAAACATTAACACAAATTTCTGAAGTGAAATTATCATCTGCAACCTTGCAGCTGCTCAGTGAGATGTTTGTCATTTTCAGATGACCATGTCTCAAATTCACCAAAAAAAAAAAAAAAAAAAAAA